>VWYI01006481.1:749-52677 GCA_013399455.1 Anthoscopus minutus | reverse complement strand
TCCCACCTGAAACAAAGATTTCTAAATTGATAAAATTTACTTTGCAGGGTCAGGAAATAAGCCACAATATCATCCTGCATTTTTTCAGATGGGCAAAATATTTTCCAGACATTCATTCTTACAATTAACGCTGAAGAAACAGAGCAGTGGTGATTCAGACTGTAATACAAAATATTAATTGCAGTATTATGTGATTTAAAATGAATGCAAAAGTACAATGCAATGGGATTCTGAGAAAATTATCTTTTTACTATGGAGAAAATAGTAAAAACCTGAAATTTATAACATGTTCCTGGTGTAAAAGCATTAAGATTACATGTAACTACTCAAATATACATCTTTAGCAGTATCACTTCCTAAATAGGAGATGCAGATACATTCCTACCCTTGAGCTGTTAACCTTCTATTCTGGTAAGACAGTTAAAACTGAATTTACTGTTAGTGACAAAACCCCATATTTATTATGCTGAGATTTTATTTTACATATTTTATCATTTTCTAAATTCTAAAATGTCATTTATTCCTGTGATCCTTTTCCAAAAAAAAAGAAAAAAAATTCTCCAATCATCAGAATAAAGGCAAATTGTGATTAAAGGTCAAAGCAAAGAACTTTATGAATGAGAAGACAGAAGAACCTGCATCTTGAGTTAGTTGCTGATTGCATTTGAAAAGACAAAATGAGTCTAAGTGATACACACAGATTATAATAATACTCAGTTTAAAAGTTATCTTAGATTCCCTGTGACAGTATGTAACTTCCAGAGAGGGAATTCTCTTCAATGAATCTAAGCAGAGTGCACTGACGTACATTGTAGTACATATGCATTGAAAAACCAGAGAAACAAAAAATTCTTGTTTGTTTCATGTATTATTCAAGTATTTTGCATTTTTAAAAGTTCACTGGTTATTATTATTATTAGCATACCTAAAATACACTAAAGAGCAATCATGCAGAACTTGAAGTTTACAGACAATGCAGTTGGCAGACAATGAAGTTGTAACAAAGAAGGTACAATGAAGCTACAAGGAAGGTACAGCAAGCATTAGGAACCATAAAGACAGACAGAAGCATCGAGACAGATTTTTCAATAAGAGAAAAGCAAGAAGCTAAAAATCAGTTTAACAAATCAGTCTTATCTTTTAGAGACGTATTTTGAGCAATGAGAGCTTAAGTGGAGATAAAAGTACAAGCAATAGGAGATATATCTGAGAATTCTTAGACAACTGCTGATGGAAGCAGAAAGGTAAAACTGCAGTTCTGCAAGGCACAGATAAGGCAATAAGAGAATGCAGTCTCTTCCAGGAAAATCACTGCAGGCACCAGCACTGCCATGACCCTTAGGCACAGAATTATTCACAAGACCAAAATCACCGGTATTGCCAAGCCTGTGCAAGCATGGTGGGAATTAAATTCTCATCAACTCTATTAGTATGGTAAGAAATGTGTTGGCACATCTCTAATCAGACAAGTGAGTTTAGGTAGACATCTATAAAATTAACTGTCTTTGCTACAAATAAACTATGTTTTTCCAGAAATCTGAGCTTAGACTCTACTGGCTGATCCAATTTTAGATTTTGAACAGTCCATAAAAGTGACAGGGCACCACCACTGACAAATCTCATTACTAAGTGCCTGCCTTCTGATTCCCAAGGGCTTTTTGAACATGACATGTGCTACATGTAAAAATATTTTGCCACATTTAGTATAGCACAGACTTCAGAAAGCATGATCTGTTAGTTGTTTGACATTGGCCAGACAGATTTTCCAGTAGGACACAAAATAGTTCCTATGTTAAAGAAAATATCAATAGCAGTAGTAACACATCTGAAAGGAATTTTGATCACCTAGTTCACCCCATTGCTGTGGTATTTAATCTAAGACTTCTCTCTTATAGAAGCAAGAGAAAGTATAGATTCTTAAGTCTTGTAGAGAATAATATATTTTCTAGATTCTGGCTTGGTCTTTCCCACTCCTGTTTTTCTTTCAAGAATATAACACTGTTTATCTCTGTTAATTTTGTATTCCATGTGAGCCACAGGGTCTTTTTATACCTTGAATTCCTTTCTGTTTCTCTGCTTGTGTAACTAAGCAGACCCTTTGCAATGGGATTTCCTTATTGAAAAAGTAATAACATTTTGTACTCATATTTTGTCTTCTAATTTGCTTGGATCCCATACAGGCTTAATTTGAGAGACATCTTTCTTTACTGTCCAGACTGTTAATTTAAATGTGTAATATTGCCAAGTCCATGACAAATTACTGTATCTTTTTGATTTCTATGGTATTTATCTTAATTTGTACATGATTATCCTTTTTTGTAAATTAATTATAAGGTCTCAATGAAAGAAACTTGTTCACAGAAAAGCCTGGTACAGTTTGAGAACCTTAGGAATAAACCCCTTTCACTATAAAAATAAATCCTCATCCATCTGTGACTAAAACTGGACTGTGTAAGGGGTCATTAAAATTAAAAGAGAGACACTCAGAGGACAAAAATAAGGAGTAGACCTTGCTGAATTGTCAAACAAAACTAAACGTGTTCCAAGTACTGATAAAATTCTAGGTGGTTTTTAGTGGTCTTTTTTTTGATGGGGATTTTTTTCTAATGTATACTGACTGTTCCATTTTACAAGTCAAGAGTTTTTATGTAATTCCTTTCTATTTTTTATAAAAGCCTCAATGTGAACATTTGTGTTGATGAGCTTTGCTGGTGTGAAAAATCTTAGAAGTATAAAGACAACACGATCTCTAAAGAGTGCAGCAATAGCATGCTAAATTGTATGAATAAGGATTAAAAAACAAATTTGGAAGAATTCTTAATGAATGCTTATGCCACCTTCTTTATCAAGGAGTCACTTACCCTTCAAACAGGCTCCTCCATAAATTTCCCACTCCAGAGTTCAGAAAGATAGAATAAGAAACTTCTAACCCAAACTAGATACAGAATGTATGACCACAGCGTCCTGGAGTTGTCAGTATTGCCCTCAGGATAACTGAAAAGACCTTCCTAAAAATGAATACATCTTATTCCTTATGCTTGTTAACCTGACCAGGCTGAGCTGAATGAGGCTGTGAGCAACCTGGTCTAGAGGAGGTTGTTAGTGCTCATGGCAGAGGGTTGGAACTAGATGATCTATAAGATCCTTTTCAACCCAGACTATTCTGTGATTTTCTGATTCTGTGATTAGTCAGAATGCTAGTATAGTGTGGAAAAACAAATACCATATATTTTTGTATAATCCAAATAAAAATCTAATGAAAAGCTGATTTGTAAAGCTGATGCAGCTTATGTTCCTTCTGGCTTTGCAAGGAAATGCATTTTTAAGCTTCTTGTTAGAGCATTCCTTTTAGTAATTGCTGCTGATACACATCTGCAACACAAATCAAAATATTAATCCCATGAAATGATATTTCCAGATAGATGAGAACCCTGTTAGAGTCCTATCTCTGCAAGTAAGTAATGACAATATAAATCTTTATTTGTAATAAGTGCAAGTTCCTGGAATAAGCTTTTCTATGTAACCACATAGAGTGTGTAGTGTTTTGTGTAATTACAGACTTAAGAAATAAAAGCAGTTGTGTTTATTGTTCACACATAGAGAAATCCAAACTGGTGTTTAGTTATTTATCTCAGGAAAAATTCTACCACATACTATGTAATGTAAGAAAAACATGCAGGATTTATTTATGGCAACAACATTATTCTCAGTATGACTAATAATTCAGATAATACCAAAAATTCAAGAATATAACATCTCTTTAGATAGAACTTCGAATGATTTCAGAGAGCAGCAGCATCAAGTGTTCTGCTCTGTCCACTATTAGAAACCAAGAACATATCTTTTGAAAAAAAACCAAAAAAGTTTTCCTAAGCACTCATTAATTAGAATGAAATAGCTTTGAAAATTTTCATTCTATAATTTTTCATAGATTACAAGTATATATGTGTCTATTTTTTAGTTATTTTATATATGTGATTTTTTTAGTTATTTTCAAGGAATGTATCAATAATTATTTATGCAATTTACTTTTTTTTCTGACTCATACCTCTTAGGCCTCCAAATCTCTCCAAAGGTCAGATATAACTGCTCAGAAGATGTGCTACATCTGGGCCATGGATGCACTTTTCCCCATAAACCTAAGGAAGGGAAAAGAGGCCCTGATGCTGTTTATGCCCTGAAATTTGGGAAGGTTGTTCTTTATATGATGTGACAATGTCCTGTGGATAATAATTTGACATGCCATTCAGACATGGCCAGTGTGGGGCAAAACCTTGGGGCCAACAAAATTTCGAAGTTCTCTGATGAAGTGCTATCGTGCTGAAAGAGGTTAAGGACATGGCTGTGCCAGGATGAAGTCAGAGTGGTTGTTGAACTGCTGGATTATCTCCTGGTCTCATGTGGGAGTGGTGAGAAAGTCAAGCCCTGGTGCTCCCTGTTGGGGAAATAACCAGAAAATTGTGCTTTGTTAGGCAATGTTGTACAGTTGACAAAACTGAAAGACAGCCACAAAATTCACAAACACAGTAGGGAGTGAGTAATTATTTATATTCTCAATATTTGTCTCAACAGCCTGATCCTACTTAATCCCTGCCAGTGTTATTCTTGGTTTAGAATAGAGGATAGAGTCATTTGAGAAGAATAAGATTGCCATCAGTAGAGTAAGTAGCAGCAATCCAAGCAATCCATCTTTTTTTTTCCCTAAGTCATCTGTTAATCTTAAATTCTTCCTCAAAGAAAAACGATATAAACAATATTAAAATGAATAATTACTTACACAGCTACAGAGTGTTGTTAGTTTAATAATTCAGTAATATTCTTCAACACAAGAAGGAAAACCTGCTTAAAAAGAAAAAAACCTGGAAATGCTCCATTGTCTAAACCTTTGGTACTAGAAACAGTATTAATTTCTATGATGCTTAACATTATATTCATTTTCTGTAAAGTTTCTAGAACCAGCGATTTTTCATGCATTCTAAGGATTTGGCTGACTTTGGAATCTATAAATTATTTCTATTTTCCGTAGCAAAATTTATCTTGGTTGATATACATGAAGCTAGACTTCAGAGGTCTGCAAAAGAGATTAACGATAACAAGCACATTAAGGGGCCTACTGAAGGTTTTTCAGATGTCTGCAAATATAAGTTCTCTGAGATGAATAATATTAAAATGCATAAATCTGTCTGTCTAACTGTCTTCAACAGACATATCTGCAGGCAAATCACCATAAGTAGCACAATAGAGTTTCTCTCTTTATACCTGCTCATGTCCTTTGGCACTGAACCTGTCACTTTTCTTCACATTAAAGTCCTGTTCAGATCATATCTGATGCAGATATGATCATATTCTAAAATTAGTTTTGCGAGTTTGTGCTATGGCTGCTGTTTAACAGTTTATACTTAATGAGGCAAATAAGCCAACTTCCCTGTTTTCCTTAGACAAAGTCAATGAAGTTGCCTGCAGCAGAAGTTCTTTGTGTAAATCCACTGGTAACTGGAGCAGAAAAATAATGGGACAAAACTAAGCTTCTTTTCAACTTTATGCAAACAGCATGCACTGTACAGTAGTGGATCATACAAATGCAACTTTGAAGAATCATTTGTAAGTGTCTTTTCCTTGCTTTCAGCAAAACCATTATCCAATCCCATTACTGTAAACTGTCTTCTAGTGATCAAAAATAATGATCCAGTTCACTTTACTGTCTAACCAAATGAGTCCCTTTCATTAGAAAAGCATTAGCATTCCTAATTCTAATATAGTTGGTAGTTTTAATCTGCAAGTTTCTGGTAGTTCCCCACACTTACTGATTTTGCATTTTATGGTTCTACTCTTCAGGCTGGAGTTTTCACTTGCAAATAATTGCACACCATTCCCTAGACACAGAGTGAAGAAGATTTGAACTTTTATTTTATTGAGATTGCTTTGGATTACCTTTGGAATCTGCATGGGTATTTTATGAAGATTCTTTATGCTTAACAAGCACTACAGGAAATTTCAGTTAAATGAAGTTATGCTGGTGAAGGATAACAGAAGGACAAAACAAAGCTGTTTTAGCAGCTTGTGTTTTATGAGAAACAGAGGTAAGGGAGAAACCACCCACGCATTCCAGGGTGACAGAAGCAGTAAGAGAGCGTGTTCCCTTTGAGCTTTCCAGTGCTATGATAATCAACAGAGCTAATAAAATGCAGCACTTTATGGGCTTTTGGCAGCGTTAGCCTTTAGAAGGACATTAAATTATTGCCAAAAAGGAATCTTAAAACCTTGGTTTTAAAACAAATATCCTGCCAGCTTTCTCCAGCAGTGCTAAATTGTTCCTGAAGTTCTTTGTGTAATCTGCCTATCTCCCTTTATCTGGATTAGATAAAGGAAATGAGGTTATTGTACCATTGATCAAAACAGTGTATTAATGGCCTCCTTCTGGACCGGGCCAAAGATGCTGTCTACATTTGATTTACTAAAGTTGAGAGAAAGCCTGCAGTGTTTGTGAATCTTAGGTAAGTATGCTGTGTATATGATACAGAATCAGCAGCAGCATGCAGACTGCTGCAAATAACAGATGGTAATATTCAGTGTGAGTTGGTAAGGTCGGTCAGTCCAGCACAGCAGCCAAAGTCTTTGCCAAGATTGTCTCTCTCCCTGAATGTACTCCTACCCATTGAGAAAAATGCCCTCACACACACTATTGCTATAAATTTATGAGAACCCCCAATGCAAAGTCCTTACTCTTTCTTGCTTTCTCTCCCAGGGAACTGCTCTATTCATTACCTGGATTTAATCTACTCCCTGCAGACTGAGCAGGCAACTAACTTTGCCAAAACAAATGTTTGTACAGGGCTTCTCTAAACTGTGGCATTCAGCTATTGTTAGGCATGCGCAGAGTTTATTTGGGTTAAAAATCTCACATTTTGGAGAGTGGAAAGACATAAATAATAAAATTCTTTGCACTTTACCTTAAAGAAAATGCTTGTGTTTACCAATTGAGAAGACCAGTAGATATAAAAAAGACATCTTAATAGTAAGTGTCGTAATACTATTAAACTGTCAGAACAGGAATCAATAAATCTTCACAGATCTCTGTACAACTCGATATCCAACTGTTTGTAATGGGTAAATCTTGTATGATGGCTGTAGAAACCCTATGAGAAATCTTTTTTTACTTCTTTTTTACAATCCAAGAATCCTCTGCCTGGATTTTCTCCTGATGTATCTGTCAGATCCTGGGGTCTGATCACAGAATCACAAAATATGCTGAGTTGGAAGGGACCTTAGAGCAGCTCTGTTTTGCTGCAGGTCTTTGCTGCTCCCTTTTATTGCGGGAGCTGGATCCAGGCAACATCTATGAAGAAGAAAGGGATTTGGGCCACAAAGTGCAGCCAGCTCTATCCCTGGCCCATGCACAGAGAGGCACAAGGGTGTTAAGAATAACAATAGGATTCAAGCCTGAAATGTTTAAAATCATAGTTAGAGAATTGCAAGAAGGCTGCTTCTGGATAGATAGCTTAAAAGAGACTAGAAACAAAACATTTTATTTATCAGCCAAAGTGATCCTAGTTATGAATTCTCTCAGGTTATTTCCTCTTGGCCAGCCTGATTCAGCTGGAGGGCTCCTGCATACAGGAGGCACCACAACTGCGATAGCTCACTCCAGCTGAATGCTTCAGGAAAGCAGAAACACAGGATAGTTATTCTTCATTCTTAAAGCCAAGGTAATTAAACTGTGAGGTAATTAAGCTGTGAGGTGGAATTGTAACAGCTCAAGTCAGATTTCCTGGATAAAAATGAAAAATACCCTACCAAAAGCTGTGACCTAGAGTTGTATTTCCTCTGTAAACTTGTTTAAAAATGTCAGATAAGCATAAAATTTGGCTGTGTAAAAGGAGGAACAATAAATATAAGTAAGTAAGTAAGTAAGAAGTGTATAATGGCAGATTGATCAGAGAGGAGTTAGATTGGTACAAATGTTGGGTAATTGCATGAACTTCCCATGTTTTAAAGTAATGCACTGCCAATTTTCCCCCGCAAGTCCTTTCTGGCAGGAAACCACTAGAGTATGGAGAGGTAATAAAAAAAATATATGTGACCTGTGCAATCTATATAGATTCAGGTGACTTCAATGAAATAAGACTTTAGTTTTAACTGGAAAGAAAAAGTGTGGAGAAAAGGGGGAGGAATTTCTTAACACAAGAACTGGAAAGGCTCTTACAGCAGGCCTGTCTTGAGACTGAGGTTTCTCAGCACAAGTGAAACTAGAATAGTTCTGTTTGTGATGTCCAGGACAGGAAGAGAATGATCAAAAGAGAGAGAAAAGGGACAGAGAAAGCAATACCAATCAAAAGCTGGCCTGGCAACCTTCATAGTGGAATTGTTTCTTATAACAATTAAAAAGTAGACTGGCCATGAATTAATTTACCCAGGGCTGAAGAAGTTTGTGGATTAGATAGGTAATCATCCCTCTACATCTTTTGTATTTTCTTTTCCTTCTGGCATTAAGGATATCAGAGAATCACAGAATATCTGAGGTGGGAATGGACCTCTGAAGGCCATTTGGTGCAACCTCTCCTGATCAAGAACAGCCACCCAGAGCCAGTTACCCAGAGGGGTTTTGAATATCTCTAGGGATGGAGACTCCACAGCATCTTTCAGAAACCTGTGCCAGTACTCAGTCACTCTCACAGTACAGAAGTGTTTCCTGATTTTCAGAGGGACCCTCCTGTGTTTCAGGTTGTGTCCATTGCCTCTGGCTCTGTCACTGCACACCGCTGGAGTTTGGTTCTGTTCTTTTTGTACCCTCTCCTGAGGTGTTTGTACACGTCAACAAGATCTCCTTGAGCCTTCTCCTACCCAGGCTGAAGAGTCTCTGCTCTCTCAGCCTTTCCTCACACATGAGGTGCTGGAGACCCTTTGTGGCCCTTTGTGGCCCTTTGTGGCCCTTTGTGGCCCTTTGCTGGACTATGTCCATGTGTGTCACACATTGAGGAGGCCAGACCTGGATGCAGCACTCTATGGAGGGACCTCACCTGTGCTGAGCAGAGGAAAGGGATCACCTTCCCCAGCTGCTGGCAATGCTTGGTCTAATGCAGCCCAGGAGATCCTTCTTTCTAACAAGGACCAATCTCTGGCTCATGGTCAACTGGGCATCCAATTCCAGGATCTGTTCTGCAAAGCTGCTTCTCAGCAAGATGGCCCCCAGCATCTCCTGCTGCCTCAGGCTATTCTATCCCATGTGAAGGACTTGGCACTTCCCCTTGTTGAAATTCATGAGGTTATATCCTGGGACAGAAAATAATCTGATCTATTATTTTGCCTACAATTGGAAACTTTACTTTTCCATAAGCTTTTAAAAATGTTATTCCATTAAAATATACAAATACATTAAAAATATACTATATTTTATAAGGAATATTTTTTTTCAAACTTTTAGATACCAAAAAAGTATTCACATTTATTTTGTTTATACCTATTTTCTTCTGTTGTAGTTATTTTTTTTAGGAAAAATGCAAACAAGAGGTGTAGTTCTACTATGTATGAATATTGATCAATGATTTGGTAAATATTCACCTTTACTGAAGTCACACTAGCCTTCACATACTGAAGCCTTTTCTCAGGCAGGCTATATTTCTCAAGATATCCACTAATTCTACACTTGGTTTGCACTTGTAGTAATTTCCTCAGTAAAGAAGGCAGACTTGGAGGTTTCTTGACCCCAAAGGAGCTTTTAAAAATATATCACATCTGTGATATCACAGATGCTACACTCCAGTCCTCAGGTGCCATGGGGACCTTTAAACAGAGGTTAGATGGTGCTGTTAGAAATTTAGCTGTTTTATCCTTGAGATCTCTTAGGGCTCTTATGGGCACATGATCTAGGTAGCGTGATGTTTTAGTGGATTTTTGTTGCTTTGTTCCATGTTCCCCCTCCAACTGCTTCAGTTTCAGACAGGCCCTTTGCTGAGCCCACTACAAGAAGGTTAAAGAAGGGGGATTTCTCTTATTTCCACAGTGAATGTCAAGGCAAATGATTTGTGTAGTATTATATCCTGATGATCAGCTGTCCCTTCCTAAAGTCTGTGGGTTTCTTCTGATGTGTGTGAAGAATTTAGTACTAGTTTTCATTTTACCTTCTTAGTATTAGCTTCAAATTTTGGTTTAGTCTGCACTGGTTTTCATTTGATGTTCCTTAATTTTTATTAACACCTTTTTCACATTCATTAGAACATGCATGATTTCAGCAATTTGAAAGATGTTTTCTTGTTTCTAGCAAGTACCTTTCCTTCCCATTCTGTCTTGTTTTCATCCTTATTTAAGCCTTTCCTACTGCAATGCAATATGCAAATCATCTGTAAGAATTTAACTTTCTTAACTCCTTCTTTCAGCCTCTTCACAGGCTCCTTACTTTTACACTGCTCTATTTCTTCATGACTCATTAAAAAGTCCATGAACTGGAAGATTTGTTTTGCTTGTGGAATCATTCTCTTTGGTTGTAGGGTGTATGAGGCCACAAACTGTTCCTTTAGCACCAATTCCCATATGTTAAAACCAGCATGATTCAACAGAAATGGACTAGATGACTTCTTGAGTGGTATTTGTATCAGTTGTGATGGAGAATGATGGTCTAGATATGATCTCCAGATCAGGAAGTTACTAACTAATTGCTGAAAACTGAGATGGAGTACCAAGGAAAATATTATCCTTTATGCATTCTCCATCTCATGTATATCTCCCTAAGCATACCAATCACTGTCTAAGACAGGATATTGAGGAAAATAGCTTTTTTGGTCTAACTCCGTATGCTTGTTTTAATAAAACTTAAATCTGTTAAGAAGCAAATGCTTCATGAAGTGAGGTAAATTTCCCCAGAACCTGATTTCAGAGGAAAGCAGCAGGAAAAGTTCTGATGTTATTCTGTTTCCTTCTAGGGAACCTGGTTGCTTGATTACCTTTCTGCAGTGTCTGTACACAAATGTGCACAGCATGGGGAATAAACAAGAACTAAAAACCTATTTGCTGTTACAGGACCATGATCTTGTTGCAATTACAGAGCCAGGGTGGGACAGCTCACATGACTGGAATATTGTCATGGATGGCTATGTACTTTTAGAAAGGACAGGTCAGAGAGGTGAGGTGGAGAAGTAGCTGTTTATGTGAAAAGGCAACTGGAATATATTGAGATCTACCTGGGTACAGACACATGATTTGAGGGTTTATGAGTGAGATGTAAGGGACAGGCTAATATGGGCAACATTTGCAGGTGTTTATTACAGTCCACATGTGGTGACCATGAGATGGTGGAACTCAGGATCCTGCACAGGGGAAGCAAATCAGTAAGGAAGACTAGAACCCTAAACTTCCAGAAAGCTAACTTTGGCCTCTTCAAGGACTTGCTAAGAGGGACCCCATGGGCTATGGCTCTAGAAGAGTGTCCTGGTTTAGGACAAATTTGAGAGGAAACCTCCAAATGGGGTCTCTCCAGGGAAAAAAAAAGAACAGATTCAAGCTGCCCCTCCCCCAACTAGTTCAGGAAAAAAAAAATTTCCTTGAAGGAAAGTGGAAAAAGCTGTTTATTTAACAAGCAAAATATCCACAAGCATAAAAATGGAATTATATTAAACAATGAAACCTCTTGCTGTTCAAAGAGATGGCAAATCCAGGAAAGTCCTTGCTGTGAGGTGCAGCTCGGCTCGCTCAGTCCCTTCTCAGTCTCTCAGGCGCTGGAGAGTGCCGAGGCCCAGGCCCCGGTGGGGCACAGGCGTGAGCTCCTGGGGTGTGCTGGGTTTCCAGTGCAGAGCAGGTTTGAACAGATCCAAGGAAAAAAGGAAAAAAAACCCACAGTCTAGGGAACTTCCCTGCCCCAGCTAGCTAAAAACTAACTAAAAGCAAAGGAGAGTTCTGTCCCGCTGTCTGTCCGTGCTGCAGACAACACAGTCCGGAGAGAGCTGTGGGGGAGTGAAGGCTGTTTCTGAAAACAAACTGCGGCTTCTTCTTTCTCCTCTTGGCTCTCAGAACCAGTCTTAAAGGTGCAGAACTTAATATGTAACATAAACAGAACACACGATTTGGGGATACATGCATCATACAGTCACCCCAGGACAAAGAGAATGGTGTCCAAGAGACATGACCAGTATTTAAGAACTACTTTCTCTAAGGTCAAGACCAGTGTATCTTCATGATTAAGTAATCAGGCAAAAGGAGCACGAGACCCACATGGATGAGCAGAGACCTAGTATATCTCAAAGGCATACATGGGATATGAAAAAAGCGACAGGCCATGTAGGAGGACTATACATTGTCAAAATATGCAGGGATGCAACAGGAAGGCCAAAATCCACCTGGAACTGAGACTGGGAAAGTACCTCAAGGACAACAAGAAAGACTTCTACAAGTACATCAGCAGCAAAATGAAGATTAGGGATAATGCTGAGGTGCTGCTGAATCAGATAGGTATCTTGGTAATGGAAGACACAGAGAAGGTGGAATTACTGAACACCTTTACCTCAGTCTTTACTTCTGAGGCTAGCTGTCAGGAGTTCCAGACCTCAGAGGAAAGAGAAGAAGGCTGGGGAAAGGAAGACTTCCCCTTGGTCAAAGAGGAATGGGTTAGAGGTCAACTAAGTAGACTTAACAGTGATAAATCCATGGGCTTTGATGGAATACACCCATGGCTGCTGATGGAGCCAGATGTTGTTGTTTTGCTGCTCTCCATCATCTTTGAAAAGTCACAGAAAACAGGGGAGGTGTCAGGACTAGAGGAAGGCCAATGTTTTTCCCATCTTCAAGAAGGACTGGAAGGAGGACAAGGGAAACTACCAACCAGTCAGCCTCAATTCCAGTCCTGGACAGGTGATGGAGCAAGTCACTCCGGAGATCATTACCAAGCATTTAGAAGAAGACAATTAGGTGTAGTCAGGGTGGATTCACTGAGCAAAAGTGATGCTTGCCCAATCTGATAGACTTCTATGATTATATGGCAGGATAGGACAATGAAGGAAGGGCAGGGGATGTTATCTGCTTTGACTTCACCAGGGCTTTTGATACTGTCTCCCAGAACATCCTCACAGGTAAGCTCAAGAAATGAATGGACAAGGTGAGGTGGATTAAGACCTAGTGGCAGAGCTCAGAGAGTCAAGATCAAAGCTCAGAGGGTCGTGATCAATGGAGCAGAATCTGGTTGGAGCTCTATAGTCAGTGCATTCCCAAGGGATCAGTATTGGGTCCAGCCTTATTCAACTTGTTTATCAATTACCTGGACAAGGAGATTGCATGCACCCTCAGCAAGGCTGCTGATGATACAAAACTGGGGGAAGTGGCTGATACTCCTGAAGGCTGTGCTGCCATTCAGTGGGACCTTGATTGGCTGGAGAGTCAGGCAGAGAGAAATCTAATAGAGTTCAATAAGGGCAAGTGCAGGGTCCTGCATCTGGGGAGGAATAACCCCAAGTACCATCACAAGTTGGAGGCTGACCAACCTGAAGTTTCTCATGTTCCAGAAGTATTTTTCATCCAATCTCTTCCTTTCAGAAACATGTCACTGTGGTCAGCATCAATCCTTTCAGAGCATCACAGATTTTGCAGTCTTGAAAAACTTTCACAAACCAGAATATTCAAAGCCTTGAAAATACAAACAGTCTCAAGAATATACAAAATATAAAGTCCTTCTTGGCATATAAAAATAAAATTTGTTATATTGAAACAAAAGGCTACTATCTGTTGTTTTCTTGCAGTTTCTACTATAAAAAACATCAGGGTGAAACAAGATGAAGAAATACCAATTTAAAAGTTAGTTACAGCCAGGATGCACATTGAAATGCTTTTATCCTCTGTTCTAGACTGCTCAGTCACATTTCACTAAGCTTGATCACAGCTTGATTTCACCTTTGTGTCTAAATTATGGTTCTTCCTTTGAAGGAGCCTGGTTATCTTACCCAGCTTTCATCCTGTTAGTAATGGATTTAGGGGTTTTGCCTTTGTCTGGAATGGTATTTGATTATAAATCTCAACTGACTTTGAGGCTATTCAATGGTCATCAATTTGATGGAATACACACAGTTTGTTGTGATTGTGAGATGTTTCTGAAGGTCTGCCCATACAACCTGCTTTGTCAATAGGTATTCCCGTGAATTTGGTATGTCTTGTTTATTTGACCTATTGTGGGATGTAAAAATTCTTAATTAAATAGTAAATTTTAACAATTAGCTATGACATGTTTATCAGTGTTTAGTCCTAACTGATTCAGAAGGTTTCATGAAGGTTTCATGCTGTTTTATCAGCCACAATTGTCTTTACTTTAATAAATGTAAGTAAATAATATAATTTCATTAAAGTGTTTTATATTTTTCAACATACATATGTATATTCTCATGAAGAAGAGCAGAAATTTGATTATTCTTAAACAGCACTGTCTGACTTGGAACAGGTTAGCATAACTGAGAGGAAAACTGTGTTTAAATTGAAAAGCAACACTTTAAAATTAAACTTTGAAAGTAAATGAACTTCATTATTTCCTGTGAACATTTACATTGCAGAAAAGGTTTGTTATTTTTACTGAAACAGGTCTCATCTTAAACTCCCAAGAAACAAGTAACTACTCATGTTATTGCTTGGCCTGTATTGGGGGACTTGAGCATACCCCTGGTAGGAAACTCACTATGTAGACTTAGTTTGTACGGGGCTTTCCCCACCAGAGGAAGGATAATGCAGCTTATTGATTTAAAAACCAGCCCTGTATGTAATTACATGGGTGCAGGTATCCAAAGCAACATTCATGTTTCAGAATCCACAGTGCTGAGTTAGTTTCCCTCCTGCTGTCCAGCCTTGCTTAAAAGGAAAGCTTTTTCTTAAAATAATCAATTGACTTTGGTAGAAATTTTCCCATGCTTTTTGTCAGGATGTGAATTTTGCCTTCATAGCTTTTCCCATTTTCTGTGAAGCCCCAAGCCAGCTCTGCCTGTGTGGCTATAAAGCTGTTACCCAGCTGTCAGCTAGTACAGTGATACTTTTAATAGCTCCAGTATCTCAGGCTAAGTCTGTTTAGGCTTCCAGGAAAGATGTGCTCTGCCTTGGATGTGCTCACGTGCACGCCATTACTCCTTGCTAGCTATCAACATATCTATTCACTTGATGGTTTCTCTTCTAGTCACAGAAGAAGAAAGTGCAACACTTTGAACATTACCTCTATTTATTGACTCCTAAATCCTGCATCTTGCCTAATTCTTAATCCTTATACCTTTTCTCTTTTTCTGCACTGTTTCCTCTTCGTCTCCTTTCTCTGCCCTTGCTCAAGTGTGTACATTGCAGCACAGGAGGGAGGCCGTGCTGCTCCTTCCATAGCATGGTCTCAAAGAAACAAAGATTCTTCCTCTTGTCTCTCTTGGTTTTGGAACTGAAATTAGTGCTTCCGAGACTTTCCCTCTCATAGTAAGGAATGAATCATAGCTTTAAAAAAACCTCCAAATCCCAAAAAAGACTCCCTTCCTCACATAACTACAGTAACAAAGGATTTTTAAAAAGATAGAAAAAAAAGGCACAGCAGAATACTCATGTAAAAGTGGAAACACAGCTGCAATATATCAAGAATGGTTTTCATGCTGGAAGGAAAAGAATATATTTTTGGCAAAAATATAGAAAATTATTAAATTTGGACCATTTTTAAAAAGAAAAATCTGTTACAATATAATGGCCATTTACAATTAGGAGACTCTTTAAATGTTCTTTTCCTTTAGGTTTTTATTCCTTTTTCTACATGAGGGCAAGTTGTTTTATGTCTTCAAAATACAACAATTTCTAATTGTAATAATTTTAAAATGTACATTAGAGAGAGACACAATTTACATAAGCTCTTGAATGACAAAATGTGTACATGAGTCCAATTTAATATCAAATTTTAGACATAGAATATGAGTCAGTCATTTCACTAAGTACATTGTTTGTTTGAAGTCAGGAATAACTTCATTGACCTTAACAATCCTATTAACAGGTTTATCTTGATTTTAAACCCTCCAATGTCTCATTGAAATAAATGGCACTGACTATAAAGACTTTTAACTCACAGCCCAGGCAGATACTACATGATTAATCTTTAGTGGGACAAGACCACAATATTCACTATCTGAAAACTTTATTACTTCTGTGCAATAAGATATACAATTAAGTAAAATTATAGGTTCCCATGTCTGGACCTACTTAAAAAAATACATATTCCTGCTTTGGAAGAGCATTGAAATAATCTATTTAGCTTGTACAAAGAATATGTTTTCTTTTCTCACATGGCAAAAAATCTTCCCTTCATTAGACACTGACCAGGATTCCCCTCTCCTATATCCTTTCTTGGAGATTAATAGATCTTTTATAGTTGCAGCAGCTATGAAAGAAAAATGCTATAATGATTTTAGAAGAAATGTACTTTTGTTTCAGAACTTCCAGACCATATATTTCATACCTTGCAGTGTGAGTCTATTCACAGCTTTAAAATCTATATCCTTTTAATGACTCTAGTCATTTATTTCAGTCATAAATTCTGTAACATTGGATGGAACATTTCTAAGTGGGTTGTCAAATAGGAACTCAATAGTTTAATGTGCTGTGCTCTTTACATAATGCACTGTGCTAAAAATCAGATAGAATTTCCTAATTAAATGTGGTACAAGTTGTATAATGCAGGTGTTAGTAAATCTGCCATATTGACGCAGGAGCAAGGCATGCTAAATTATAAATGGTGATCACCAGAAATTGAAACATAACATGCGCAAGTTTAACAATCAAGAAACAATCAGTTAAATGTAGGCTTAATTTCCCTTTTAAACTCACAGAATGTATGCAGGTAAGAAGGGTAGTATTTTTCTAGCATAGTAAGTTCTTTTTAAACTCATACTTTCCAGCTGAGCTTAGTCATTGTCAGTTTTTAACCATGGACAGGGTTATTTTATTTGCAGTACCTATGAGAAGGAAGAGCCTGGAAAACTGTGGATGTGGCCAAGACCCAACTATAATTCAATGCATTCCTTTTTCGTGGAGCAAGCCTGGCAGGTGGAGTGGTGGGGTAATGCTGGTCCCAGCCAGAGGGAGCGTTGGGCGGCTTGGCTGTGGGGAGGTTGAGCTCCACACTCTACTTTTTGTATGCATTTGTTATTAATATTTTTGCTGTTACTGTTCCATTTCTTATCTCGTTGCTGTTTCCAGTAAATTGTTCTTATCTCAACTGGTCATCTTTGCCTTTTATGCCTCCAGTTCTCTTCTCTAGCCACCCATGGGCAGGAGGGAAAGGGAAAGCAAGCGAGAGGCTCCAAAGTTTTGGAGTCCTGGTGAAGGGGGCACTAAATACCATTCCTAACCCACAACAGTCGGGAGAATCCCCAGTAAAGCTCCTATTACAGGAGCTGTGAAGGAAATGCAGCCCACAGCTCAGGAAGCTGCAGTCAAGAGAGAACTATTAGCTGCTCTGTGTGACAGACAGGTGCCTCTGATTGCTACCCAGCTATTGATCATTACCTTCCTAAGGAGCTCCTAGAAGCAACCAGATAGTAAATTTCTGAGTATTCAAGATATAAGAGAGATGGCTATCTGGCTTGGAAGTGGCTAAGTAAATAACAAGAGAGATGGGAATTCTTAGTACTTATTGATACCTTGTGGATAATTGCCATTAATAACAGGTAAAAAATTCACAGTATTTAAAGCATGAACATTTAAAATGGTATTCAAACTAAATAATATTAGAAGGCTTGCATAACAAAGCAACGGGCCACTATATTTTAGCAATGCAACATACAATTTAACCTGATGTAAGTGGAAGTTAGGTTTCCTGTTGGAAAAACAGGAGGTGATGCTAATGGAAATGTTTATATTATTTTTTTAATCAATATACATTGATATTATGAATTAGAGTGTGACTTTTAGAATGAACATATTTGAAGCAAGATGAATATACATAACACAAATTTATTCATAAGAGCTTAGATTTGATGGCTCTAGCAACAAGACTCTTACAAGAACCATTTTTTTCACCAGAAATTAGAGACATTGAGAGTGACACGGGAAGAAGCAAAGAAGATGGTTCTTCTGATGCATTAATTACTCATTTTCTCATCCTTATTACAAGGATGTTCAATAGCTAATCAAGAAATTAAGTGATTAACTTAGGCTGTCTTTAATTATTCTGTCATTACATTTCACTCAGGCTTGCATGACAATGTTCCTATCGTATGCCAAAGCACTGAAGATGTAGTAATGATTTGCGTATGTACATGAGTTTATATATGTGTGTCTGTGTGCTCAGGTGTGTTGGCTGATTTTTAAGTCCCTTGCACTCTCTGAAAAGAAATATTTCTGAAAAGTAAGAGTTTGCTGAAGAAGCTTTAATGTGGAATAACTTTTAGGCACAGATGGATTAACATTATATTTCTATAATATGAATGTTTTCAGAAACAAGTATTAACTGAATATTTTAACTCGATCTATTAACCAAAATTTCTAATTTCTAATTTCTAAAATAATGAACTATTTAGAATGTTCTAAGATGACTTCCAAAGACTCTGTTGAGCTTTAGATCAGGTCTTGAAAAAGTGAAGTGACACTGGCCCTTTCATTCATGGCATTTTTATGCTGTCCTATTGGAAAAAGCTATCAACAGTTTGCAGTGCTAGGCTCTTTTTGTAATCTTTGAATTATTTATGTATGTGTGTGTGTATGTATTTTTAAAAATTCAAGATGCTTATAATTAATTATTAAAGATTAAGGTGCATTATTTTAGACTATAATGATGTGGTGAAGATACATTAGTAGCTGAAATATCATCTGATCACTGTTACAAAATGTCCCTTCCTGTCTAACAAGTTACATGTGCAGTTGACAGTATTTTATTTTCCCTACTGAAACTTAAGGTGCAACTCTGAACTGTTGTACTGTTGTTTTTAAAATGTCTACATATGTAATTTAAATGTCTAAAATTACTGTTATTCACATTTAAGTAGACAGTACAAGCTTTAAAGAATAGCTACTGTGCTTAGCATGCTGAAGGTGTTGTACTATTTATTGTATAGAGTAATTTGCAAATTTTTAAACTTCAGCACAGAAGAGGTGAAAATACAAGACAGCTGTCCTTCACCAAGGGAAAGACTTATTTTCCACTGCTAACATGTATAATTATACTTAATGAAGGAATAAAGAGTATTTAAGAATTAATATTATGAAATAAAATACTGCATAATAATTCATGGCATATTAAACATATCCATAATGAAATATTTCAGTTTCATGTGATAAATCACAGGAAAGAACATTAACACAATCGTTGGCCATATACTGTCAAAAACCAACATTCTGAAAGACCATGAAAATTATTATTATTAATCTATTTGCAAAAGCAAACGTGAAGTGTCCCTAGACTTCTTTTCACACAAGGATCCTCTATATGCTGCTGGAAAAATAGGTGTGAAGGCCAAATGCTAAGTGAGTGTTTTGCCTCTGCAGCGCCAGTAGTAGGTGATAATCCCTACATTTGTTAGCTGAAGGTGCAGACCAAGATAGATGAATATACTGCCTTTATTCTGCACCAGCCATGATGATACAAATCTTGTGCTCCCATCAATCTTGCTTCATTTGGTCAAAAAATTGTTTTTAAGTAACATTACTTAACCGCTTATCTCCTGTACACTGGCACAACCTCATAATCTCATGTTCAGTGACAAGACTCATGATCTTATTATAATAAGCTCATAAAAAGAGCTTATTATGCAGTCAATTAATGAACAAGGAGAGGAGCTATTTGAATCAGGACTTCTAGCAGATGCCAGGTGTTTCAAAAGCAATTAAATGCACTTTCTCAATGCAGACTTTGCCTTTGAAATCTTGAAAGAGCTGCTGGCTGGAAGCTGCCAGTGTGCAGGCCTTGCTGCATGTGCCTTGCCTTTCTACTTTTTCCCAGCTGTACACTCTACATGGCTCTTTGCTCTCATTCAGCTCAGTATTCCTTCAGATTTTATGTATTTGCATGGTCATGTGGAAGCAGGTAAGACTCATAACAAGGGAGCAAGATTTCTGAAACCAAGAGCATTGGTGTCGAATAGTTTTCCCCAGGCAGCTGTGTCAGGTCTTCCTATGCTTAGACCCTATGTGAGAGTCATAGAAGCATGCACATTTGTGTCCAAACTGCTAAGGACAGATTCCCTTCATCTGAGAAAATGGAAATACAAAAATATTGGAGGGTATCAGAGAAAGTTTCTTGATCAAGTTATCATCAGAAAGCTTTGTAGGGTTTTGTTTTGTTTTGTTTTGTTTTTGCTAAAAAGTCCCATGAGGCAAATGACCAGCTTGGGGCTGTTGTGGAAGGAAATCCTGGGTAAGGTGGAGCTGGAACAACACAAAAGATGTTCCAGCTGTTTTTGCAGTGTAGTTTTTCCAAGGAGGTGACAACTGCTGAAGCCACTTGTTAATGTAGAAACACAGAATAGACTCCACGATCACAGTAAGCTCCAGAAGTCTTTGGTGCAATCTTAACCAGAAATTGCTGGCAAATAGCATTGAGCAATGGTAAGATGATGAAGGGGCAATATTAAGGCAGTCTTGATAAATCATGTAACTTGATTGTTTCAGTCCTTCACTCACCAAAGTAAAGGAACAGCCTTTACTTGTAGAAACGGATTTTTTTGAAATGAAAAACTTGAAAAATAACTGCTGAATAGTCCTACAAAGAATGTGATAGCTTTTGTTAAAGCAGAAATTTTACCCTATGTTCAGAGCAAAACACTGTTACCCTGCAAAGACTTCTGCAGAAGAGATTGTGAAATGAAAGCTAAAACTAGCATTTATCTCCTATAAAACTTACAGTGTTTGTATATTGTTGTCTCATAATTACATGAAAGTCATGTATATTGGTTTGCTAGGAAATAATGGGAAAATATTCTACATATCCTTTTACATGGTAATGTTTCTACTAAGCTCATTACTCATTACCAAAATATCACCCATCTTGCAATTCATGATTTTAATTATACACAGATATATGGTCATAAAATAGTTTCAACAGCAAGCAGTTCTGTAGCTCAGAAGTGTTTAAGTCTCTGCACTGAACAGTAAGCTCTTCAATGACGTATAAAGTTGCTCTCTTAGGGAGAATGGTCTATATGTAGAGTTTAATTTCTTTTCAACACAGTTCTGTAACATCCCAACTCTTGTTTCCAAGGCCCAAACACAACATGAGACAGTCCTGCTCTCTCTTAGGGTGAAACTGCAGATTTCCTTCCTGATTTAATTTCGGAAGTCACATGCAGCAACCTTGGCCTCCTGAGTGCTGCTGAACCCACCGCACCTAATTTGTAACTTGAGCAAAGTTTTATATGTTTTAATGTTATATTGAAAAACAAAGATCATTATTTTTAATAAAACAGACATGGTTCAAGAAAAAGAACATTTAAGAAATGGCATTCAGATATTTGCATCACGGACTATTTATTCTACCAAGTATAATCTTTAGCAGAAGTTAGTGATTTTGGTTTAGATTGAACAAAAATTTTGTAGAGAGGGTTACTCAGATTTCAGACTGAGGAAAGCAAGAGAGCTCTGGGAAAGCTTCCACAAGAGACCTAATGAGACCTGCATCCTGATAGTTTTAAGAAAGAATTTGCTTTTGTTTTTCTTGCTCCCCTGAACTTCAAAAAGTAGAATATAGAGGCATTTAAATCTGCTGGTGAGTTCTTGGATCTGTTTAATAAAATTGGTATTCATGTCCTGCACAGTCTGCAGAAATAATTTGAATGCCTCACTACCTTCCAAGAGAATGTTCTAATAGGAACTAAATCAAAAATCATTGCTTGCTGGTGGCTGTGCTCCTCATTCTTCCATCATCTGTAAATTTTGGGTACACAGACCCTACAAATATGATCTGTGAGAAATAATAGTGTTGCAGGGGTACTTTGGGTCCCAGAGAGGCAGAGGGTCAGGCTTAGTCTCGTCTGTGAGCCGTTGGCTAATTCAGTTCTCTTATTAGTGAATCAGTTCACATTGGCCAAATAAAGTCTGACCTCTCACCTTCCTTCTCCTCTTGGCCTTGTCTGATGTGACATGGACTCCCTCCTCAATGAATTATCCATGGCTGCAGGATATTATCCATGCCAGCCTTCCTTCAGGCCTTGTAACAATCTCTTCTAATATTGACACTGCTTGTGCTGGAAACAATGTGGATTTTGCCAAGAGAGTTTTAGCAACCTCCTTGACTTCCTAAGCTGAGTGAGAATTTAAGATTTTGATGGTCTAATTGGTGGACACAAACCAGTGACCCACATAACCAATGTGAACCTTGTAAAAATAAGCTGAAGAGGACCAAAAGAGGAGTCCTTGGGTGAAGTGTTTTGTCATTAAGGCTGTAAAATTAAAACCAGGTTGGGTCTAAACTCTCCTCCTTCCTACAATCAACCCTTTTCTTTCTGCCAGTGCAGCAAGCAGCCCACAGGTTTCATACCTTGGACAAAGCCATAAAGCCTTTCTCACCTGCCCTCCTGCCAACCTGCGCTGCCCTCAGCCCCTCCGTACTGCAGCTGCTGTGACAGTTCTCTGTGACTCCAGCACTCACTGGAGTCAAGGAAGGAAACAGAAAAGGTAAGAAACTCTCTGAAACTTGTTAAAGAAATGTTAGGGTGTAATTTGTGTTGGGCAACATGAGCATTATAAAATAGCTCTGCTTTTTTATCTCAGACTAATATGAATTTGCAAAATGTCCTTTCACTGTTTTTCACAAAAGAGCATGTGTGCATGGGTTTATGGTCTCAGAGGAGCATGTCAACAGACACTTAATGTTCATATGTAAGTACCTATATTTAGAAAACTCATGACCTTTAATGCAGCACTGCTTTTTCTTCTTGCTTTTATTAAGGATCTTTCATGATGCTACAGTTAAGTGAACACAAGATTGATTCAATCATTACTTTATTAACAAGAAAAATCATGAAAAGTAGGCCAGAGTTTTCAGTGAGCAGCAAAGACTTTCCTGATTTAGCTTGCCATGCACTATTTTATGGCAAAACCTATTGACATCCTTTTGGTTACCATTTACTTTAATACTAGCTTTTTATCAGAGACTAAACAAAGTAAAATCCCTTCAGAAACCTGAGCTGCTTATATTAAAGTCAGATGGGATGTAAAATGGAGCGTTTCTGTTATTTTTGGCTCAGCAATATGCAGTTATGGTAATTTCCACCAGCATACTAAATGCCTTGTGCTTTTATAACAAAACAGAAGAGGCCTTTGCTTTGCTGTTTCTTTTCCATAGTGGCAGGATGACTTAAACATGTTAATGCAGTCTAGAGACTTTCTCTCTCAGAGATAGCTTTGCTTGCACTTGAGAGATAGAAGAAATGTGTGGGGGCGTTTTTTATGCCAAGTTCTTTATTACGCACAGGGGCACACGGGTACGTGTACACAGAGGTTGTTATTTCTCCCCAGTGGCCAACATCTTCCTCAGTTTAATGGCTAACTTCAAAAAAGAGGTTGCTAAAACCTTTCCAGTAGCTGCAGGTTTAGCTAAGTTCAGCTGTTTCTTAATGGTGCCTCAGAAAGTACTGACAAAAGGGACAGAGAGCAGCAGGGAGCCAGGGTACTCATTTGTCCCCTACTTCATTAAACATTCCTATGAATACCAGGTAGGGGTGAAAGAGATAAAATCTTTTACCACAATCTCCAAAACTCTACTAAGAACAGAGGTTTCAAAAATAAATTAAAAAGATAATTAATTATAAAAGTAATTTAAATACCTTCTC
Organism: Anthoscopus minutus; assembly: GCA_013399455.1. NCBI lineage: Eukaryota > Metazoa > Chordata > Aves > Passeriformes > Paridae > Anthoscopus > Anthoscopus minutus. The sequence goes on along the minus strand of VWYI01006481.1, from coordinate 28,939 downwards.
TGTTACATGTATGTGACTGAATCTGCTGAATAAAAGGTATAGGATGAAAGATAAGGGATTTTTAAAATATATATTTCTATCCTTTACAATCAGTTTTGCAGGGACAGAGAAATAAATAAACTTACTTTTCACACAGGTGGAGAAGTTGAATTTCTTCTACTAATTCTACCAACTTGTAAAGTAAGAAATGGTATACCATGTTTGCAGGAAGAAAACGAGTCTTGTAACTTCTATTTCCACTTGGCATAGAAAGTGAGAGGAAAAAATTTAGAAGAGAATTAAATGTCTTTCCTTCATATAAAGGAAACAATATGAAGAGGAGTTGTGTAATTTCTTTTCCAGACATAAGATTTTTATTAGATTTGCCAGAGCTAAGTATTGTTTCTATTGTCATATGCATCATTAAAGAGAAAACTTAAAATTTGCCTAATACACATTTCCTGAGCCATAATTGTCATTGGCTTGAATTGTAACTATTCATATCTCAGAATCTTCATTCATTTGAACTGTTGGTATTTGCTAGCACCTACTAACGATTTGCAACATAAATATTGTAGAAAGATATTGTTCTTTCCGTTAAACAGTTGACAGCCAAAATTTAATATTTAATGTTAAATCACAATTGAATGATAAATGGAATAGAATTCCTTTTTATTAAGCAACTAGCATCCAGTTCAGTAGACTATAATTAGCTCATGATAAATAATCAAGTAGTTTAACATTAATATGCCATTCAGGTGAGGGGGGCAGTACGTTCTGTGCTTTCCAAACCAGCTGGTCACCCATGCCAAGATAGAAAATACAAGATTCAAGATGGACTGTTTGATGTGTCTTAATGTTGGCTTTCCTTAGGGACTTGAAATAGTTTCAGGTTTATGAAAATTATGTGACGGGTAATGCATGGATAAACTGGCAACTGGGCTTTGAAAAGTTCCAAACCCTTGCTCTTGAGTAGGGTAATTACATAGTCAGAGTGAAACCTTGACTGCATTACCACTGAACAATTTGCAGATAATACAACTACTGCATAATTGCTTAGTGAATTTTAAAGTGAAGGGTCATTGCTGCATACTGTATCTTGCCTTTGTCACTGTGTGGAGTTGAATGTAAACACACAGCCACTCAAAGTAAAAAATAGCTAAGTTAATTCCATTTCCCACCAACAAGCACTGCTCTCTCAGAAAGCCTTCTTTTCACAGGGGATATTTCTGATCATGACTCATCAGCTGGCTGAATAAAATCTAAACAGATAAGAGAAAAAAAATCTTTTATGCAACTTAATGGCTATGAGAATCTGCTAATTCTGCCGCATATTATTGCAAAGTTTGTGTAAGACCTCTGTTATTAGGTTGATTCAGCTCAGAGGGATGTGATATTTTACTTTTATGACTCTGTATAATCCTTTGCCCTGAAGTTGAAATTGCATTGTCCCCTGACTCACAATAAGTGATGAATTACAAGGTAGTGCTGCCAATTTTCCAATACACACAAGATGAGAGATATAAACAATCATTTCCTCATAACAGCAACATGAACTAAACTGGGTTCAACAAAACTGAAGGAAAAGCTGCAAAACAGCAAAACTAATTTTTCCCACAGACTATGATTCAGCACCTCCTTCAAGTCCCATATTTGAAATTTTTGTTATAAAAAATGCAGTATTCATTTCAATAAGCCATCAGCCAATCCAGGCCAAGTCTGAATAGCATGAATCTGTGAACAAGCACACTTATGTACCTATGCAGGAACATATATGCATTAGTTGTCAGTATTATTAATATTCAACATAGTATGACAATTCAGAGCCATAATTTCTTAAGCTCTCATGTACCTCCTCATTCTGATTTCTTTTCTTAATTGTAGGTTAAACACTAAATGTCTTACATTAAACCAGAAAGATCTCTTTCTTTTACCCCAAGTCCAGTTTCTGCTAAAATTACAAGAAACCTTAGAAATATTTCCCTTTTCCTCAGAACCTTAATCCTGCATTGTATTTCAAATGCTGCTACAACAGAACCACCACATGTTTACTGCATGTCTTAGAGCTTTGTTTTAATTAGATTAGTAGTTAGTGTCTTCAGGGTTGAAAACCCTTATGTCTCCACCACTCTTGCCTTTTTGGTCTGTAGAAGTAAAAATTCAATTTGCCCTGTAAACTGATTCACATGGAGAAAAAGGATACCTTGTACCTTGTCAGTAGAGGAAGAGCTAGAGATTTGTACAGATATAGGCATATGGAAAAATACATAACATGCTAATGCTTTTTCTCTGCCTTCACTGCATTTTTTCTGGGGTAGCAAATGTCTTAATTTTCAACTATGCTTGACCCTGTAGTTTCTCTGTATATGTGAAAGGGGGGTAACCTTCCTTCATTATTACTCATAGAGACCACCATATTATCCACAGCTTCTTTTCCTAGCTTAAAAGGAGTTGAATTCTCCATGAAGAGCAGGGTTTTTCATGAGGAGAAGAGCAAGTGAGAGTGAAGGTGAGCTTTGAAAGAAAGCTAAAAACCAAGACCAAAACTAGTAATGGAATTTGACGAAGAAGCCATACCACTGCAGCCAAATAGGAATTGAAGATTTTTTGACTAAGATGCTATGGTTGGTCTGAAAGGAATACTGCAAAATAACAAACTGAAGGAAGATGTTAGAGCAGGGGTGTGAAGTAATTAATCAAGAGAAAGTGGTGACAAAACCAGTGAGAATTGGAGGATTTAGTGAAAAGGGCCTCTTCCTCTTTTTGAAGGTGAAGTGGGAAAGGTTAGAAAAAAAATCCATAAAAGCAGACAATCCAGCAACAAAAACTTAAAAACAGAAGAGCAGATAAAGAAAAGAAGGAAAAGGAGAGACTTATTTAAGCTGCCTTTCCTTTTTAGCAGGCCAAGGTGATAAAATCTGCCATAACCCTTGCAAAATGTAACATTGATTCAAACTTGGGAATTTGGAAATAATGAATTCCCTTCACACTTGTAAGAAATAAGAAACATCGTACAGAGCAAAGATAAGTAGGCAATTTTAGAAAAGACTGCCCAGGCTAAAAGCAGCATGAGTCCCATATGCCTTCTGACATGCAGCAGAGATGTGGAGGAGCAGCAGGAAATTCATACTCCAGTGAGTGGAGGAGAGTCTCATGGAAAATATTTCTTACTAGGTCACTGTGCATGTGACTGTAAAATGTTGCATGCAAAAATAAGTAGGAAACAAGATACTGCAGGTGCCAGTGACTTATTGAGGAAATGCTAAAAGGAAGTTGGGATTTGAATGTTTGCCTTCTGTGCACACAAATTGTCAGAGCACCAAGAGCTATCTGGATCACCTCTTGTAGGGATTCTTATTATCAGGCTAATTTTTGTAAAGCAACAATTTTTGGCTAGGATTTTCATATTAGGGCGAAGAGGGCAAAATAAGGAGCTGAAAGAAATGAGCAGAGAGATGAAAAGAATATTGACAGCATATTTGTATTTCAAAGGCATCCCCTTCAAGCAAAGTTGTTTTACCTAATCTTGTTTGCAAGCTCTCTGTGGCGTCACTGAGACTTAAGTGCTGTCAATCATGGCAGAAAGGCAATGTAGAAAATTCTTTGCTGTTCTGTAATTCTGCACGTACAAGACATGTAATGACAGCAAAGCACTGAGAGTGAATATTATTACTATACCTTATAAAATCTAGTACAGGTAAGGTAAGCAGGACAGAAGTAGGGGCACAAGCATCTGTACATGCAAATAGCTGCATCATTGAAGCTGGAGTAGGAGGCAGTATTGTGCATAGTTTTGTAGATGTTCTCAAATTTTATCCGGAAAAGGTTTATAAGGTTTGTATTCAACTCCAACACTAATTAAAAAAAAACAACAGTTTTTTCCAGTAAATAGCATCTGTAAAATCTTTCAGGTAAAAATGATCAAGCTAGCAATACTCTTTTCATTCACATACTCACTTTTCATTCACATTCAGACACTTTGCTCATCTCAGGTAAGAAGCCTGAGAAAAGAGCCTTTCTTTATAGCCAGCACTGACATTTGAATTAATTGTAATTACCTTTACATACTCTGTTTTTTCATCCAAACCTCCACAGATAAAAGAAAATTTTGCCTAAAAAGAAAAAGAATATAATTCTCAGAAGCTGTGGTCCACAACTCCTTCCACCCATGACTTCAACCTAACACTACCAACAAGCAATGTCATAATCAGCCAGAATCCTCCCTCAATTCCCTGCAAAAACACTACTGTGTTTGTTTATGTGTTCAGATGGTTTCTGTGTACGTCTTATTTTATTGGCAGTTCTGGAAAGGGCACATTCTCTAGTGATGACATTCTTGAAGTCTGCCCCAAAAAATGCATTGGATTGCACAGGATGTGTTTCTATCTGCTCTGTAACACAGAGAGAGTAAATTAACTGCTATCAGACAGATGACAGACAGCTAAATTGAATGTTTGCATATAGTTTTCTTTGATTTGATGTGTTTCTTGATGCCTATCTTTTCTGATATTGCTCCCATATCAGATGTGAGCAGATTAAGTCTGTCAGAACAATGGAGAAAATTATTATAGATAGTAAAGTTACAGCCCTCCATCAGTGGTAGGCACTTTTCAAACTAATGATTTGCAGTGTGTATTACACATATTAAAAAGCCCCCATTGCATTGTTCTACAAGTGTGTTTTATCCTATTAAAAAAAAAAAAGAGAGAGAGAGACATTCACAGCTTTCTCAAATATGCCTGCAATTTGTCTGAGTGTTCAAGGAGCTTAAAAAATTTTATCTAAAAGTGTGATATTTTTGTGAATGCAAAGAATTTTTTAGATTTTTATGACTTTTCAATTCAATACAATTGGATTCCTTACACAAAATTAATTTCAGTATGAACATGAGGCTGAGAACTATAAAAGCAGAGAGTATAATCTGGGAAAATTATCCTTTCAATCAAAACTAGTAAGTAAGGAAATCCAATAGTCAGAAAAATGCCAAATTCAGTTACTCTGTGAATACTAGATGACACTTTCAGTACATGTCTCCTAGCTATTAGCTTACAGAAAAAAATAATATGTTTCTGTAATATGCACCAGTCTTTTATATAGAGGTCTGTCTAAGAATTTACAAATTTCACTGAAATTTCTTATTACTATGTCACCTCTCATGGAAAGTAAAATGCTAGTGCAGAATCCCATGACATGAATGCATATTTATACAGAAAAGTCTCTGTCTTCCTTTTTCAGGAGACAGGCATGGTAGGTTTTACAGCTATCCTGCTATCTCTCCACACAGCAAAAAGAAAATAAAACCCCTGTGAATTGTTACTTCATCATAAATATGATCTTTTGCAATGTGCAAGTAAACCGAGATGTTATGGTAAATAGTTACACTAAGGAGGCCTGTTAGTGGCAACTATTTCTGGATGAAAAGGAGTTTCTTGAATTACCACGTATGATGGTGTCTTGTTCTTGGTTTACAAAGATGGTTTATTTGAAGGATAGGCAATAATTTGTTATAGAACATAGCAGTATGGTGAACACTTTTGTACCTTATGCAATATGTTTTTATGTGCCTGAAATGTTTTCAAGAATCCCACAAAGTTCTGGAGGATCTAGTCCTTGTAACAATAAGAGTGGACAGGAAAGCATTGCAGAGGCTAAGGTGAGCATTCCACACACCAGAAAGTTGCATTTTTTCAAAATGAATACTTAAGACAGCCTTATACAAGGTCTTTTAACATGGTTCTTTAGAGCAAATATATACAGACTTGCTGTGTCCTTTTTGTAGTCTGCATCTTTCCTTAAAACACTAGTTTTCATATTTCTACACCCTCTGTGCCCTTCATGGCCAAGTATAAAAATATGCCTTATTGATAGGTGAGTTTTGACTTTCTTTCTTTCTCCCTTGCCCTCCTCTCATTGACATTTGGACCTCCAATCTGCATTTCTATTGACTTTTGTGGGGAGAAAAGAAATTCTCTTTCCTTGCATGTCCACTAAATAATGAATTATTCAATCACTCTATTTAAATATATTGTTCATGTTTTTAATTCACAGTACATTAAATGCTTCAGTGACATCAATCTACTTTATTATACTGTCCTCAGATCCACCAGTGAGCCAGACATCAGCTACACAGACCTGCAACAACCTTGAGTATGCTATTTCACTACAGTAACACAAAAGAAGATTATTACAATGTAAATTTTTATAGAAGAAGATCAACAATCATACAGAGTAACAATTTAATAAAAATTATAAGAGAGATTGGTGCTTTGATGTAAAAATCCCTTGAGCCTGTATACAAATCATCATTAGCCTTGACAAATTCATTGGGCTATGTTAGATAACCTCATTAACCAAGCATAGTTTACCTCAAGTCACAGGTGCTTTTTCAAGGTTAAAACTGATAATCACTTTTGGTTGTAAGACTAAGGTTGAGAAAAAAAGGTTTTTAATTTCCCTTATGTCAAAAGAGAAGGATTGCTAGTATTTTATAATGTTTTTGCTTTGTTCTTCTGGAAGTAAAAATCTAAAGTTTGGCAAGAAACGTGGGAATTTAAAATTAATAATGCCTCTCCTTCTCAAAATATTTCTCTTGATTTTGTAGCCATGCACTTGATAACTCATGAAAACAATAATAATTTCAGTGCCAAAGTACAAATAAGAGAAAATAGCCTTAGGTAGAAGTATTTCAAAGATAGAGATAATACAGAACTGAAAAACATGAGCGGAAAAAAAGGATTGCTTTTGTCATGTGAGGGCACAGGGAGGGCAATGATTAAACTCTGGAAGAGAGGGGAAGATATCAGGCATTCACTAGTATGCAACACAAGTGAACTTTTAAAAACCCAGGATGCTTATGTTGTCCAAGATAGCTCATCTCTCAAGCAAATATGGTAAACATGAACAAATCAGCAGTTATCTTCAAAATGTCTTCAGTGAGGGGTGGCACAGTTTGTCACTCTTTTTAACACTTCTGTTGATTTTTTTGAAATGAAAAAAAATTAATTTGAATGCAATCTCTCATATTTGAATGGCACTATGGATGAGAAAAGAATCTTATTCATGCAAATATCTTTGTGATTTCTTTTCATATTCATTACATAGAATTAATTGGCTGAATTGTGAAAGTATCCTCATGGATGCACTGCAAGTGTCTCCATGTAATATTGTTTTCTGCATTTGTGCATTAATTCTCACCTGTCCTGGGGTAGAAGTTGAGGTCACATCCATGCCATGATAAATATCCATGAGTTTATGGGTGCTTTATACACCAGTCTGCAAGGAATTTCACTTTCATACTGAGATAAAGAGTTTTTTGTGAAATGGAGTTGGTTTCCAGTGAGCTGAAGGCTGTTAACAAGCATTTATGTGCAAGAGACATAGGACTTGCTGCTGCTTTTTTATTCCTGTGTATTGCGTGTTTCGTCACTCTGTGTTACAAAAGGTGAAATGTTCACAGTCCAGTCTGGTTTTGGTAAGATAAACAGTTTTCTAAGATATGGGAAGACTTAACCCAAGCTTTTATTCTAGTGTTTTGTATGTTTAGCTGGAGAAGACTGAGTTCAGGACAAATGTGAGACAAACTGAGTCAAAAACATCCATGCTTATGGCTAGGTGATGTTAGGAAACACCACTAATAATCTGCTGGTGAATATTTAGAGTGGTCCTTGGCATGGGGACCAACACCAGCTATTCACGGCACAACTAAGGGTTTTGTGTGGACCAGAGCATCAACCCCAAAACACAATGTGGGTGCTACAAGCCACTGCTGAAGTGTCAAAGAGTTTAAAATACATAAGGGCTGCTGATCTGATTAAACCAATAAATAGATTGATACACACTGCAGGACACCAGAGGAATGACTTGGATGAAATGTTGCTAAATGCCTTCTGAAAGGCCTACAATTGAGTTAATCTCTCTGGCTGTGAACAAAAAATTCACAGTAAATAAAATCACTTTCTAAAAAGAGTTGTGATCCATTGCTAACAGGATAACTATAAAATTTGCCTCTTTTTGAGCACCTCCCTCTCCCCCCTCCCCAAAGGACTTAATACTTCTGCAGTTAAAGGAAGGAGCATTCAGAGCACTGCTTTCTTTTGCCACATATTCCATGGGTTTTTTGTGTCAGGCAAGGATCAAGCTTCACACATGATCCAACAAGTAATATAGACCTGGAAATACAGAAATAAAAGCACATGTAACGCTGATTGCTGACAGGCCTCACAGTAGAGCTGTAAGGAGTAACATTAAGATCTCACAAAATCTGACTTCTCTTCCTCTCATGTCTCTCCCACCTCATTTGCACACTTAGGCAAGTTTTGCCACCAGAAGTCATTCACCCTCAGTGTTATATCCATCCAGTTATCCACTCTTCTCATGTGCTTGTAATCTGTAGTAAATTTAGCTTTTGTTATTGGCAGAATTTATAAGCTGGAAAAGTCTATCTTTGTAATAGAGTCTAGGTGGATATTTCTGTGGGAATATGCCATGAACAGTTTTCTGAGGGAATAAAACCCTAAAAATCAGTCCAGTCATTTTGGAGAAGGAAGATTTCTTGGAAAAAAATCCCATAAAACGATTGAAACTAATAGTAGTTTTAGGGTCTGATTTTGTAGAGACATTTGAGTAATGCATTACCAACCTTTGCATAGCCTGTGTCTGGTTATGGACTTGGATTTGGCTGTAAAGGTGAATGCCTGCATTGGGTTTATCTGGCAAGGTTTTGGTAGGAGAGGGGTAGCTATAGGAATGGCTTATGTTAGAAGCTGCCAGAAGCTTCCACAATGTCCAGCAGAGCCAACACCAGCTAGCTCCAAGATGGGCCTGCAGCTGGCCAAGGCCAATACTATCACCACCAGTGGTAGTGTCTCTGGGATAACATGCATGAGAAGGAGGAGGACAAAAAACCAAAATGGCAATTGCAGCTGGGAAGAGGAGTGAGAATACATAAGAAAACCAGCCCTGCAGGCACTGAGATCAAAGAAGGAGAGGGAGGAGGTGCTCCAGGCACTGGAGCTGAGATTCCCCTGCAGCCTGTGGTATAGACCATGGTGAGGCAGCTGTGCCCCTGCAGCCCATGGAGGGGCTCCACAGGGGAACAGAGATCCACCCACAGCCAGAGGACCCCACGCTGGAGGTGAGACCCAAAGGAGGCTGTCACTGCACGGGAAGCCCACACTGGAGCTGGGTCCTTGCAGGACCCGTGGGCCAGTGAAGAGAGGAGCTGACTCTGGAGCAGGTTTGCTGACAGGACTTGTGACTGTGGCAGGGACCCCCACCAGAGCCATCTGTACCAGAAGGACTGCAACCCATGGGAAGGACCCACACTGCTGAAGCTGGTAGAGGACTGTTTCCCATGGAAGGGACCTACACTGAAGCAGGGAAGACTAAAGACTCCTCATTCTAAGGGTGAAGGAGCAGCAGAGACAATGTGTGATCCACCAACTGAAGGGGAGAAGGGGGAGAAAACTAAGAACAAAGTTGAGCCTGGGCAAGAGGAGGAGGGAAAAGTTAGGGTTATTTTTCTCATTACCCTACCTAATTTGATTAGTAATAAACTAAATTAACTCCCCCAAGTCAAGGCTGTTTTGCCTGTATGGTAATTAGTAAAAGATTCCCTGTCCTTTTCTTGACCCACTATCAAAAGAGTATTTTTGTATATAGGATATAATTGTATTTTCTCTCCCTTGTTCAGCTGAGGAGGGAAATGATAGAGTGGCATTGGTGGGCACTGGGCGTCTAGCCAGGGTCAGCCTGCCACAAAACCACAAAAGAAACCTGATGGTGCCAGAAACTTGGGGCCTTGAGCAGGGAAATGGGGGATGAAGTTCTTGCAAACAGAAAAGTGACCTGAAACTGAATCTCTCCTATTACAGGAAGGTGCTCTGATTTCCTTACAGTTTACAGGATACAGGTGTTTATCTGCTCTGCCTTCAGCCTCCTACATCCCGAGTTTTCTTTAGAACCAAACTGGTAAGTGCAGTCTGAGAAAGACAAACGAGTTCGGGTCCTCCAAGTATTTTTTTTAAAAGTAATTTGCCCTCTAGCATTACCAAAGTTTCCGTATTTAGTTCTTTTTCTTCTATTACTTCAGAAATTCTTAGTAGTTCAGAAACAATCAGGGAATTGTGAAGGGAAGAACAGAGATGGTGATCTAAAAGCACAGTATCATAGAATCATAAAATGGTTAGGACTGGAAGGGACCTAAAATATTATCTAGATACAATGTCTCTGCCATGGACAGGGAACCATCTACCAGGTCAAGTTAATCAGAGCCCCATCCAGCCTGTCTGGAGCAATTCCAGGGATGAGGAGTCCAGAACCTCTCTGAGCAATCTGTTCAAGTGCATCACCACTTGTATAGTAAAGAGTTTCTTCTGTGTATTCAATATTAACCCACATTCCTTCAGCTTTAAGCCATTCCCTCTTGTCCTACCGCTACATTCCCTAGTGAAAAGCCCCTCTCCAGCTCTCCTGTACTGGAAGGGAGGTCTCCTTGAAGCCTCTCTTCTGCAGGCTGAACAACCCCATCTCTCTCAGCCCATCTTCGATGTTCTTACCCTGTGATCAACTCTGTGACCCTCCTCTGAGCTTGTTCTAGCAGGTTCTTGTCTTTCTAATGTTGGGAGCCCCAGAACCTGATGCAGCACTCCAGCTGGGGTCTCATGAGGGCAGAGTAGAGGGAAAGAATCACCTCTCTTGACTTGCTGTCACAACCCTTTTGATGCAGCTCAGGATACAGTTAGCCTTGTAGGCTGGGAGTGCACATTGTTAAATTGTGTTGAGCTTTTTGTCCATAAGTATCTCCAAGTCCTTTTCTCCAGGGCAAGTCTCAATACATTCACTGCCCAGTCAATATATTGCTTGGGATTGCCCCAAACCAGGTACAAGACTTTGCACTTGGCCTTGTTGAACTTCATGAGATTCATGGAAACCCACCCTCTCAAGCCTATCAAGGTTCCTCTGGATGAGATCCCTTCCCTCCAGCATGTCAGCCACGTTAGGTGCCTGATTAGGTGCCTCTTCCATGGATGTTAATTTGTTTAGCTTTGTTCAGCTTGATCAACTTTCTGTTATCCACTTGCCCACAATCAAATTGTGTGGTCCAACAGATCCAACATGCAAATTTGAATGCCCAGATTATTAAACCCATATAAATTACTTTGGAGCTTCAGCACCTTCAATGCTAAACATTTTGATCCTTAAATTACAGAAATGCTCATACTAGTTATTGTGAAAAAATTGACTACACCAGCCAAAACCAAGAACTCTGGCAGGGCTTTGTTTGAGGTACTGGATAGGCATGTTTGCTCTTTTGTGGGTCTAGTCCTTTGTCTCATTGAATGTCAGAGGAACTTCATCTTCCTGACCAAGTCATGACTAAAAGTAGGTCTAGATTGTCTAAATATCTTTGAGCTTGTCTGTGTAGAATAACTCAGAATTACAATTCCTCTCAAAAACCTGGTCACAGAACAGATAGATCATATATTCTGACAGCTGAAAAGGAGGTCTCAGAGGAGAGGCCAGAAGCTTTTGAATTCATGGTGGAATGTGGAAGAGATTTCCTTAGCAGGAGGTTTCTGAAGGCTGGGCCTCCCAGCTCAGTCTCATTTTCCAAGAACACAGCAACCAACACAGATTTTATCATATTTCCTTTCCCCACAACTTCCCCCTCTCCTGACAGCTCTGAGTGGAGCAGAGCAGAAGTAAATTCCTCTGCCCTGGGCACAGCTCCCCTTCTTTCTCCTGTGCTTTCTCCTGTGCACTGTTGCTCCTTGTCAACATTTTCCCTTCCTGACCATTCAGACTCAGTCCTGACTGATGTCCCCAGGGCTGGTGACAAAGCACATTCCAGCACACAGAGAAGGACATAGAGGCTTGTCAGAGCAGCATCATTGTAACCACGGGTGGTAGATTGAGTTGTGCCATGTGCACCTGTGTGCGGACATTTGGCATGCACATGCCTTCAGAAGTGAAGGTCTAAATAACATTCTGAACATGAATGCCATCCTGATGTGCTGCCCAGCTGGTCTATGCTGTCCCAGTTCCAAGAGAGGAAGGAAACCTCTAGAGAGCAGAGCAGGAATCTGAAATTCAGATGATAAGGGAAATGTTTGTGTCCAGTTAGTCATATATGCACCATAGGAAAGCCTATGGGCTCACAAATGGGTGTCCTGTCAGGGTAGGAAGAAAAGTCAGCTGGAAGAAAGAAGTCACCATTCTCTTTGCCATTACCCTACTCCATTTGGTTGATCAAGTACCAAAATGACACCAGGAATGGTGCAGCCTGCAGACACTGTGCTTCCACTTCTTAAATAACAAACACAGAATGAGCGAGAACAGAAAAAAACTTCTTCACATCAGAGCTCCTACAGGAGGCAGCGGTAAGGCCTGATACCTGCCTCCAGAATGACAGTGGGAAAGATGGGAAACACTGTGTCTAAATCACTGCTGCTGGCTTCTTGCCTAGAGAGAGAGAGAGGGAGAGAGGAGTCTCCTCAAGCCCATGAAAAGTAATTCTTCAGTGACTGAAGAAGGTGGTTGTAAAAAATCTCAGGTTGAGTAAGGCAAGCCAGAATAGGAGCTCTTGGAGTTACTGATCCCAAAACAACACAACTCCAACACCCCGCAGTTGCTGGCAAAGTTCATTGCACGCTGTGCTGGATTTTGCTGTAAACTGACAATCTCAGAGGTTTCAACCAAACTCTGCAGGTGGTAGCAGTGGTTAAATAGCATCAAATGAAAATTTTCTCTGACATCCATCTTTAAAATATATCAATCTCAGCAATGATGCAGTTTGACAATGCATGCCAATGTTAATATGCGAGATAGATAGATAGATAGATAGATAGATAGATAGATAGATAGATAGATAGATAGATAGATAGATAGATAGATAGAATGAATTATGGGATGGATAATATACACATTAAGGAAAGTGAAGAACAATGACTGAGAGTTTTTAATATTAAGGCTGTTGCTAGGATGAGTTTTAGTTGTGGTAAAGCTGAAGTAAGTTTCTAAGTTTGGATGCTGAATCAATGCCATCTAGTGGTAGTAGGCTTGGGTTTTCAGTGTTGTTTTTTTTTTTGCTTGGCTTATTTGGTTTGAGTTTTTTGTTAATATTTATTTTTGGTTTTGTTTTATGGTCTTGAAGATCACAACCAGTTTAATATTATCAAAAAGTTCCACCTAATAAGTGTCTTTGTGAAAATTGTCTAAATATTTCTCCAAGTCAAGCGACTAAAAGCCACTGATGTGTAAGGTTCAAGATATGAGTGAATTCAGAAATATTTACATATCCACTTGTTCAAATAAGTGTATCCATCACAAACTAAGACTCTTTTCTATTGAAGCCCCTATTGCATTACAATTTATCCAACACCCACAATTTAAAAGAGAATCTTTGATTCACTATAACCTAAGGAGATGGGAACATCACACTGACCAGCACTCTCAACCTTATGTCAGTTTGTCTGACAGAAGGTATTTCCTCTGATAATAGGCCTTACAATGAGCAGCATTTTCTTAGCCTTTCATTATGAAGATCATGAAGTTGCCAGGTGTTTGTAATCACACCTGACTCCTTAGCAATAAATTCTTTTAGGTCAACAAGCGCTGACAAGAACAAGACTTAACAAGCAGGATGCATTTCAAAGCTTCGTAGATAAACAGAAAAGTTCTGAGTCCCGCTGCAGTCATATGTTGTAAAAAGAACAACTTTGGTGGCCTGTTGTTTACTAGCAGAGTGCTGGCAGAAGTAAAATGTTAGAAACAAATGTAGCATTTTGTCATTACCCCTTACAGGTTGACTGTGGTAGTGAGTGTAAATTAGAGCATACGCTGTGTTGAGCATGGTACTTTATACTCATAAGACTGGTGTGCTGAAAGTGTATATTCCTCGTGTCAGGATTTATAGTAGAGTAGACACATTAATAAACATTTGGTATTCTTTTCAGCAGTATGCAGCTCTCAGGTAATAATAAATTGCTTCAATTTGTTCCTAATATCAATGCTGATCTACAATTCATCTGGCAACAGGAACAAAGCAGATGAGGGTTGTACTAAAATGTGAAAAGGTGGTGTGCTGGGTACCAAAATTCTGCAAAGACTGAGTGCCTCAGACATAGCTAAAGGAAACAAAAGTGAAGACTCTCTGGGCATGACCTTAAAGAAGCCCTGGGAAAATGGTGGTGAGAGGACTCTTTACTCTGTGTTTATTATATTGCTTGTCCTTACTCTTTTTCTTTTTCCCTTATGGAGTCCATGAAGCTAATCAAATTTGCCCTTTTACAGAAGGGCAAGTCCAGCCTTTCTTGTGAATGGTACTGATAATTGATATTGGGCTTTGAGATCTTGATTGCTGCTTTTAATATTTCCTCCCTGTGAAAAATGTTCTCTGGGACTCTGTGAAAGGACTCCAACAACACTGGAACTACAGATCCTAACAACTGCATAACTCTAATGCATTTCTACAAACATAAGTCAATGAATTAGAAGTCTAAGAAATTTTGTTCAAGCAAAGAATCTTTACGTATGTAGTACATGAAAAATCTGTACATATATATGAGCACCTGTGACTGATGCAGACAAAGACATAAAAAAAGAATCAAGAACTTCGGTGGTCTGTCCTTATAAACAGGATAAAATATGTAACAAGTAAAGGAAAACATTATCAGTTATACATTGCTTGAATTTTATTACCATCAAAAGCAACTGGAACTGTTCTTACCTTTCAACAAAATCCATTTTTTAATAGGATTTAATACCTGAACTCAATGAAGTCTACAAACCCTCAGAATTATCAAAAATAAGTGCAACACTCACCCGGTAACATCTTCTCTGTGTATCTTATCATTTGCATCAGCTGAGGCTTCAAAGCCTTATAAGATACTATTGTTGTCAAGCATTTTGCTTTCCTTAGGCATAAAGTCATGGATAATCTGGCTGAACTGGATGCTGGGAAATTATTTCAGAGGAGTCTTCAAGCTTTGGGAGTGAGCCCTTTGAGGTATGTTTGTGAGAATGTGGTATGACCACAGCAGCTGGTTGCAGTGTGAATGTACAGTGGTGCTTGGTAGTCATCATCTCCTGTATAGTCATTCCAGCATGTACTTTAATTATTTATAATGACAGCTGCTGCATTTAGAACCTAGAGAGTTCAGTAAATTGAAAATACTTTTTCACCAACCTCTTTAAAGCTACATAGGGATTATGCTTGAAATTTATATTGACCTCAGTGTTAAACTTGCCTGTTTAAACCCAAGAGGTCCCTTGATGAAATGCTATGGGTGAGCTGGCTAGAATGCCCTTGGCCATCCTCTGCTGTCCCCTCTACCTTGTAATGACTTCCAGTGTCCAACACTGGACAGACAAGGTGATCCCTTGCTTTACCTGTAGCAAGTATCACATGTCACAGATGGTCCACTAATGATCAAGAGAATGAAAAGCAGTCACTAGTGGAAATTTTTATCTTAATACAAATCACTAGTCTTGTCACTATCACATTTGCATTCGCACTAAGCTACAGGAGTCGAAACTGCTTTGGATTGTGCTCACATCTGACCACATCAAATTCTGAATTTATACTGAAAAGGTAGAATCAGACTATGCAGCTGTAAATTGGACAATGCTGTTTTTGCTCATCACCCCAAACACACACTATTGTAAAGCCAAGCTTGGTCAAGCAGCTCTGGCATAAATAGTCACAAAACTGCCAGGGCTGTGTGGGGAAATTCTGTATGGCTTCATTTTTGTAGGTGGCAGCTGCATAAGAGTTAGGTAGTTCAAAAGTAAAAAAAAAAAAAAATCATGCCCTCACCAAGGTCACATGTAATAACAGAAAACTGAAGGTTTCTGGGCTTTGAAAAAAGTTCCCAAAACCTCATGCTGGAATTGTTTGCAATTTCAGCAGAGAAGTGGGGCATGGTGTGAGGAGCATTCATGTCATTGGTGACGG
Source organism: Anthoscopus minutus (assembly GCA_013399455.1). Taxonomy (NCBI): domain Eukaryota; kingdom Metazoa; phylum Chordata; class Aves; order Passeriformes; family Paridae; genus Anthoscopus; species Anthoscopus minutus. The sequence continues at coordinate 13,005 of VWYI01006481.1, read as the reverse complement.
TAATTATGAACTACTTGTTTAAATAGCACTGGTCTCTTTTGAATGTGTTTGAAGATACATTTAATTATAAAATCCAATGAAATATCCTTCATGCTTTATTAAGAAGCAAGAACTAGTAGTCACCATTATGAAGAATTTTTTCCTGATGGAGGAAAATGAATGTCAAATAAAAGGATAATGAAATAACACTTACTCTTTCCTCCTGTGAGTGAACATAGTATTAGAGTTTTACTTCTGCAGAGCTTCTGAACATTCTTGGTATATCTTTGCACTGTAGAGAGCTCATGGCAATTCCTCAAAGAGTTACATCATAAGGATATTATAGGGCTGCAGCTGTGCCCTACTTATACAGAGGGTACCCAGAGGCATTTTCTTGTTCCTCTTCTAATGTCCTTGTGCTTAATATTTGGTGGTTTCTGAAAAGTCTTAAGAAAAATGCCTACTTTCTGCATATTTAGGTGATTCACCTTTGAGAATCTGAATGGAAGATGGTTTTGGTCAAACACATTCTTGTTGTATAGGTTAGTATCAATTGCAGTGACTAATGCTCTGAAGTCATCTTTCTAGTAAAGAATCCACTTTTCCTGATGGAAAACCACAATCACTTGAACATAGTATTGGCCCTATGTTTTCAGTTACTGGTCCAATACTTGCCTTTTCTCTCCAGGATTTTTGAAAGAAATGTCTGTTTTCCTTAAAAAAACCCAAACCTATAAGTTTAAGGAAGTGATAACCAATCAGCCATTACCAAGATAGAATATTTTTAAACCACACATTCATGTCTAGTGGTGTTCCTTTCGTTTCTCTCAAGTGCCAATTTTCATGTGCATGACAACTTATCAAATACAAAGCAACAAAAATTCAATGAAAAAAGGATTGCACTAAAAGTGAGTTCCCAAAATGTCCCACTATTCAGGGAAAAACTTCCTCAGCAGTGGAATCGCCATTCCTTTAAAATTCATTCACATTGTTACACTGAGCATTGATCAAAATCTGGCTAGAGACTATGAGGTAGCTTTAGGACAGAAGCATTGAACTGATGTAATAATTTTCTGACAGTCAGTGAGGTAAGCCAAATCTCTCTTGCTGCCTGAAAAATGACTTTTCTTTTGGCAGAAGTGAAGTAGGTAGCACATATTTAATTAGATGGCACAGAGATGCTGCAGTACATGTTCGTCAGAAAAATATCCTCAGAAGACATTTTCAAAAGCTTCTCTTCAGATTACTCTTAGTTTTATGGAAAAGAAATAATGCATTCTTTGATGAGGAATAACAGTCTTGTCCCCTCAATGACATTTAAAAATATAACACCATGGGATCAGAATAGTCATGTGTTGTGGACAGGACTTATTTAGTATTCACGGGTATACTCCTGCACTGAAATTACATTTCATGAACTGCGCTGGTGCAGCATCTCTCCCCTCAAAACAGATGCTCCCTCTTCCCTCTGCACAACCACTGACAAAGGGGAGGATGAAATACACTTTTAGACAGTCACAGCTGTCCATCCCTGGGCCTAATCATCAGCAATTGTGTCACAAAGCTCAGTAGCTCTGGGATTATGCACTTGAAATGAGCTTTAAAATGGATATTGTGGAGTGTATCAGAGCTCACCCAATGCCTCTCTTTTACGACATTTGCAGATTTCCTCTGTGTTCAAGGACTTCAGATAAGGAACTATTTAATGCCAGCTTTACCTCTAGTTTCTTGCTTCCTGAAGAAAGCTGCAGCAATTTTCCATGAGGACTATAAATATATTTTTTTTCCCACAATCAAGCAATATTTAATTTCTATTTCTGTAACTATGGCACCACACAAGCAGACAAGTTTTTTGTTTCATTGAGCTCTTTTCTTTGAGTAATAAATATTTAAATATCATTGAATAGTGAGTCAGAAAAGAAATTCCAACTACTTTAAAAGGTTAAACTGATTTCTGTCTCAAGTGATATGAGGAAGAAAGAGGGAAAATAAGGTCTAGACAATGAAAGTGAGCAAAAAATCTAAGAAAACACTGATATAACAAGCACATCTGGCAGTTTAACCACTTCACTGAATCCTACAGTTAAAGTAGGCACAATTGCCACAAAAATACATATATTTGCATTGCCTATACATATCTTCAAAGTGAATATATATATAGCATATTTTTCAGTGAAGACAAGTAAAATCACTATGGCACACTAGTTGGTACTGAGGTGATTACTGTGCTCCAGAATTACTCTTACAAATAGAATCCCATCCTTACAAATATGGTCCCATGCTCATGGGGAAAGAAAAGGAGTTAGAGCCCAAGAGTCAATTAATTGTTGGTGTGATCACTGCAGTAAATCAGAGCAAGAAATTAAGAAAACTGGAAAATGCTGCTTGAAAGGAACAGAGTTTAAGAGTAGCCTCAAAGCCTTTCTACACTGTACAGAATCAAAAGCAGCAGAAAGAAGAAATAGCAGCCAGAACACAGGAAGTGCTGAGCAAGATGTTTTGAACTACAGCAGCAAAAATGGGTATTGTCTGCAACCAGTGTTTACTTAGCTATTCACTCATTAAATGTTCAATTAAAGTAATAAGATCAAAGCAGATGGCAAGTAGAGCAGGAGATCACAAATGCTGTTTTATGAATTCTTTGTGCTATCTCAGGCCAGTGGCCATCCACCTTAACCTGTCTTTAGAGGTGGCCAGCTTATCTGATGCTTCAAGAAAAAGCTAATAAAAAAATGAAAGCAAAACAGAAGTGATGCTGTGGAACAAAATTTCACTTTAGTTTTGTCAAAATGCTGAATGAAATTTTGGAACTTGAGGTTTGTTTATAATACTTGTTTTAACATAAACCTAGCAATGTCAGGAAGAGGTTAGGAGCTCCAAAGGAGTTGGGTATCATATGAACTCAGATGCCCACATTTCAAGTCCCAGTAGACCAAGATTACTGTATGTCTCAGCTCTTGCCTGGCAAATTTCTTACACAGAGGTTGGAAAATGTCCAAATAATGCTCGGATAAAGAGCCCCTTGAAAACATTTCTAAAAACTGCTGTTTCATGCAAAGAATTTTTGGTGATGGCTTATTCACTGCTCTCCATGCTTACACTGGATGATTATTACACCAGATGAGTTTAGATGCTCCTAGTAGAAGAAGTTGGGCCTTCTCATCAGACCTTTAAAAAGACCTTGTATTTGTTCCTGTACTTAAACACAGTGGTCAAGTTCTTTGTGGTCATCTTGGGCATCTGAATGAACTAAAGTCCTCATGTACTTTTTAGAATTTATTTTTCCAATTTCTGTATCTTTAAGCGTATTTTGAAACTACTCCGCTTTCCATGGTCATCTTCAAACACAATCAGCTGCTGCAAATTGAGCAGTTTGTAAATAAATTTCTTACTTTCATGTCTCCCTCCCTGTTTATATCGCTAAAACATCTCTTCATTATAGAGACAAAATCAAGTAACTAGAGAAATTCTGAGGTTATTACCCAGAACTTCTTACAATCACTGTTTTCTATAATTTTATTTCTCATCCCATAAGCATTCAAAGTTCTATTTTTAAAATATCCTACTTAAAGAGTGAAACTCTATTAAAAATCTTCTTTGTAATGGAGGTAGCTGTGTTTATTTTGGAGTTCATACTAAGAAGAACAGATTTCCAGATTTTTTCCATTCAACATAAAAAAATGTTTTTGTAAGAGAACACCTATAAACAATCAAATTATTTGTTGATGATGATACAGTCATCATTGCACAGTTGCTTTTCTTGAGTTGCAGGCTATCCATTAGAGGAATTACATGACTTCAGATGAAATTAATTTCTTTGATTGTCTAATCTTGTTCTAAAGTCTGCACTATTTTAGACTACTAAAAATATTTTTAGAATTGTAAAGAGGTTGGTGAATAACTGTTTTAATTTCTAAAGCTGTGTTAGAAAAACGTGAGAATTTAAAAATTATAATTAATTTACATTTGCTTCTAAGTGATGACGGCTGAGGAAGATGATCCTGGCCCTCTCCTCAGCCCTAGTGAGGCTGTATCCAGACTACTGTCTCCAATTCTGGACTCCTCAGTACAAGAGATACATGGAGATCCTTTTGACACCAATAAGATTTTATCACAAGGTGTGTGATGGATAATTTCTCATCTTTTTCAGGTTTTTCCATATTTGACAGGTAATATAAAGCATTTCCATTTTATATAGCACCCACACAGTCATTTATTAGTCAGCAAGGACCATTCTTTTTAAACAGATACCAAATCTAGGGCTGATTTTAGGTAATTTATTCAAACACACTTCGGCTGAAAATATTATGCTAGTTAAATGTTTCTAAGTAGATATGATACATCTTATTGAAGAGCCTGCAATAAAATCAGATTTGTGACTCGTGCTATTTACACTAGATAAACATTATGTACACTGCAAATATTTAATAGTTCTAATTTTATTTAGTCTCTTTAACTTAATAAATTACTTTCTTTTTATCATTCCAGCCAAACTTTGAATGCTAAATAACGAACCAGATCAGCAGCTGCTATGGTCATAAGCAGAGCTGAATTTTGATTATCCAGAATGTTATGAAACTATGGATGAGTCTAAGATATCAACCTTCACTTACTGAGAAAGATGCTCTAATTATCACAGTTGACTCACTTGACTATGAATACAACTTGATTAGAGTCAGAGCAAAGTATCAACCTGTTGTTTAGGTTAGTCACTTGGGAAAGGGAAAACTTGAGTTCTAGTAATTTCTGAAATTGCTTCTTAATTTATATACTTGAATGCAGCATTAGATCATTCCTGCTGCTGGAAACCTTTTCCAAGTTGTTTATGAAAGGTATCTATTGTTTTGGTAAATCCTTGGGGTTATTTTTTTTCCAAATTTCATGGAATATTTTTTCCTTATTAAAGTACTTCTTTTTCTTCTATAAACTAAATTATACTTTGTAATCAACTTTAGTTTACTAACTATTTGCCATTCTGGACATGGATAAGCTGGATTCCATGCTCGTGTCCTCAGCAACGTTCATTAGAAGTTAGGACATGAAAAGCAACTGGGAAGCAAAAGACATATACTAGAAAATTTAAGAATTCTCAACACTTATAAAATTTAGCCTCGTTGTGACTGGACTGCATAAGGGGGTGACAATGATGTATGGTGAAAGTGCAGAAGAGGAAGGAAGAAGAACATAGCCAGGAGAAGCAGGGAGAATCATGAAGGCATGAATAACTGTGAACTAACTGATTATTTATTTGAATATTGTACTATTGTAAATACCTCTTTTCCAGGAAAATGCAATTTTGTAAATTACATTAAAAGGTTTTCTATACTTACAGCTTTCTGATTAAATTACTGTGGGCAAAAAATATTTCCAATTACTAAACTTCATCTGGAAGTTCACAACACGGCACATAACATCAAGAACAGCTGATATCAGAAATGCAAGACAGTGTAATATATGTGGAAACTCCTAGTGTCACTAATTTTCACGTGTCTTGCACTGCTTTTTTATAACTACTATTAGAAAATACCATAATAAAATAGATTTATTTAGCTCGATCCTTTTGTATAAATTATTTTTCATAAATTATTAAAACTCTATTATCCATATGAGTAATATCTCTATCAACGATTTACAGAATTAAGACTATATTTCATCTTCAACAACTATTTCTGAAGCATAATACCAATAAGCATAATAAATAAAGCCTTAATATGCTGAAATAGGGAGTGGATTTTCAGACCAAGAAAGAACTATTAAAGTAAGATATGGTTTACACATTTTTCATTTTTGATGAAAACTTCCCCTAGCGGATCTATATGAATTATACTCTCTTACTTTAGAAAATTTCTGGTTTTAGATGTTTCATTTAATGAAAAATATTTAAATAGGTCTTGGACACAGAGTGCACTATATTTAATTAATTTTCCTAGCAAAAATATTGAATGAAAATTTTTAACTTCCTAATTTTTTAGTTTTCAAAAAAGTTGTCAGAAACACTAATTGTGAATGAGATCTGGACATCTGAAGATGATGAGAAGGAGAATTCATGGCTCTACTGAGGGTGAGTGACAGCTGAGTAACCTGACTGCCCTTGATGATACAATGACAGTCTGGATAGATGAGGGGTGGGCAGCAGATGTAATTTACTGTCACTTCAGCAGAGCTTCTGACACTTTCTTCTCCTGTGTCCTTGTATACAAGCTGAACTATCACAATCTGGATAGAGGGCGATTAGGATGGTTGGAACTGGAGCGCTTGTCCTGTAGCATGAGGGTGAGGGGCTGGGGCTGGTTCAGCCAGGAGATAAAAAGATTTTGGGGGCACCCAAAGCAGGAGCAACTCCTGGTATGCATTGGGTGACCCAGAAAACAAAGGCAAACTCATCAAAGAGGCACATGGTGGGCAGATGAGAGGTATAAATGGGAACTAGAGGGATTTGGACTGGATTTAAGGAAAATTTTCAGCCTGAGGACAGGCAGGCAGGGGTACAGATTGCCCAGGGAGGCTGTGCAGTCTTTGTACTTGGAGGCTTTTATGCCCCAAATAGACAAAGCCCTGGGCAGCCTTGTTGGACCTCACAGCCAATCCTGCTTTGAATAGAAGACCTCCCAAAGCCTCTCCCTACAATTAGTATTGTGAGATTGAGACTGATATATACCAGTCTAAAATACCCACTAAAACTGCATTAATTTCAGTCATTTTGGGAGATCCTGTTCCAGTTCTCCAAGTCTGTGAAGGAAAGATTTTGTTTGCAAAGGGTCCCATTGGTTATTAAGAGTGTTATAATATCTGCAGTTTAATCTCTGAAGAAGCAATTGTAGACAGCTTTGATATAAATACAGTAATCAGAATTCATTCATCTGACAGTGTAACATGGCATTTCATTTTACAGAGCCCAAAAAAAAGGAAAGAAAATACTTTCAAAGGAAGCAGAAATCTTTTACTTCTCCAGAAAATGAACACAGTCTGGCACTCACAATCACAGCTTTAAGATTAAATGGAGCAGTTTTACAGATAAAGGGGTTCTACTGTAATGGTGAAATTTCTAAGGGTTTTTTTGGAAGTCAGGAAAAAGGGAGAATAAATCTGGAGAAAAGAAGACTGATTTTCAAGCATATACTGAAGTGTTTGTCTCACTCTTCCCATTAGCACTCAGTCACAGGTGCACATGACAGGTGCTGTACATGGTACATGTGTTTCTGCACATGTGGGGAACACATGCATTTAGCTCAAGTGCTGTCAGTCTTATTGGCATATGTGAAAACATGAGAATAAACAGAAAAATCATATGTGAGTCTTGTGTGTGAACCTCAAGAAAACATCCTAGTCTGTATGCAACAAGCTTGCATTAAATCATGGAGAGTCAGACTAATGTCTGTCTCTTCAAACAAAACTTTGTTTGTGAATGCTGCGCTGCGGTAAGGAGCATACACTGATATCAGTACATGGTATTAGAGAATAGACAAGAGTCAGCCAGTGCTAAATCTTCACCTTCCAGCACCAAAAAACTGCCTCTGGAAAAAGCACAGATGACACAGTCATCTGCTCTTTTCTTTCTTTACAAACCTTTAAGCAGCATTAATTACTTTTTGGCCAGGAAAGAATTGTTAGGAACTTTTAGCTCAAGGAACCCAACTTGTTGGCCAACTGCACTCTAGAAAAATATTGTTTGTGTTATTTTCACCTGTTGCTGACCTGCTATGTAGAAAAATGGGCTAACAGTTGTCATGTGGTGATAATCACAAGGTTACCAAACCAGTCATATGGTATTACTGGTACTTTGCTGCCAAAAAAGCCCAGTAATCCCAAGTACCCATGATTTGTGCCAGATGTATTAACAAGCTGTAGCTGGGGTAATTTTATTTTTTATAAAGCTTATAGGAAACATATCATGAATAACAGCTAAGCCATCTTAGAAAAGTAACATTAGTACTTTAAGCTTCTGTTAACATAGAGACATTGAATGAAATGGGAAGTTGAATATTCTGTGAAAGATGGCTGCTTCACAAAAATCTGTTCATATTCGAAGTCTCCTCTGATGACACAAAACTGAAGTGTGAGGGTATGTGTAGAACTGTGGCCATTTGAACATTGTTCATCAGTGTTCCAGGGTATTTGAAGGGACCTTAGAGTAGGCATGGAGATGGCTGACGAGCTCTAGAGCAACGCTAGCTTTGATTTGAGTAAGATTCTGAAATATTAATTCATTTAGCTGAGAGAAATTCTTTAACCTGTTTAACTGTTCTTTAACCAAATTAATCCTCTTATATAATTCTGGGGATATGGATCTGTAACTATGTATTCTTTTTTAATAAACTAACAGAAAAAATATGGTATTGTGAGTAATTGATGGATTCTATCCATAGTACAAACTAGCCAAACCTATAATAACATGCATAAAGAAGGTATACTGGGAGATTTAATGTTTTCTTGTTTTCTTGTAGTGAATCTCCCTGAGGAAGTTACTTCCTGTTTTTTAAATGGCAGTCACATAAGAAATGAATCCTGAATAAAATGAAGTGTGTGATAAAACTACAAAAGTGTCAACATTTCTTCCTTGCTTATATTGTGAGTTTTGTGGAGAAGTTTCTAAAAGGCCTAAGCATTATTAAATGTGACTGTAGACATTCTTCTGCAACAAATGCTGAAGGAGTAGGTAGGATTTCCATAAGCATTCTTCAAGTACATCACTTTTATCCATGAATCTAAACAGTCAATAAAATTATATTAATGCAAGTAATTGTTAAAAATGCCTGTTGTTTCCTGTCTAGAAGAAAATTAATTTTAATATACATTTTGATAGTTGATGGGATTTTAAGGCATATATTTGTCAGGATATTTTCATGTTGAATATCAGAGTATAGCATTTAGTCCTTCACTGGTTTATCAACCCTGTTGTTCTCTGCAATTAAGGAAAGAACTTCTAACAAAAGAGAAAAATGAATGTCTTTATAGGAGGGCATGCGAAATTATTCAGGGTTTAAGTATTTTAATTGTCAGGCTGTAACCTCAGATTCCTGGCTCCTCCTGTAGACATGAGACAAATAATTGACCAGCAAGGAGAGCTGTGCTCTTTGCCAGTTTGTTCTACGAGATTTATAAATAAACCCTGACTAAATGGCCAGGGAAGCTCCATTTGAACATGTGTAATTCAGCAGATGCTGAGGAGCGATTTCGAACTTGATTAGTTTAAATGAAAAAGGGTTTTCAAAAATTGCTGAAATTCTCTAACAGCATGTCTTTGTATCTTCAGAGATTTGCTGGAGAGAATACCAGGCTGTGTTATTAAGCTATTAGTGAGCTGCATAAAGAGAAGCACAGAAAGCAGTAATGACAGCACCATTACTGAAATCATTGGCATATTTTTCAAATGTGTAGTCCATACAGAATTTTGGTCACTGCATCAAAAACAAACCCAAAAGAAAAAGAAGCAGCCTAGCAGCTCTGACAGTAAAATTACAGCTCTAGAGATCTCATCTTTACATGAAAAGATGAGATAAATATCAGCACATCTCATACTGAAATAATGTCCTTGTGAGGTGATGTGACAGAGACTTGGGAAAATGCATGTTATTTCAGCTGTCATTCAGATGTTCTCGAAATATACAAGTGCAAAAATGCTTAATGAAATAGAAAGAAGGCAGAAAGGCAAGCTTTCATTAATGAAAGGTATAAATGCAAGGAAACAGTGGATGGAAAGATTAGGAAAGAGAATAATTCTTATCATTCCTAATGATTTCTATCATCATCTATGATAACCATAGCAAGGACAAGAGGTACTCTTCTCCTGAGTGCTTTCTTGAACGAGATGACCTCTTTACAGGCCCTGGAGTAATGCTTGGATAGCTCTGGGCAACTCTTTACTCACTCTTATAGCGCCTGCCCAGTTCTGTGTCCCACATTCAGCCTCTTGATCTCAGTGGTGGCTTGCTTGACAAGGGACACAATTTCAGCCTACAGCTCCTCCTGAAGCCAGGCTGTGTCAATTGAGGATACAATGTCAGTCACCACTCTAGAGACCAGCAAAGCTGAAATCACAGCAACTGTTTGGAGGGTGAGGAGAGATAATGCAGCTGAGCTCCCAGCTTCACCACCCTCCAGCTCTAAATAATGAGTGAGAATAGTTTTGGACTGCTGTAACTCACCTCCAGCTGCCTACCACCCACTGGACAATTTTGGAAGCAAGAACAGATAGAGCATAAGGACCTTTGACTTTCCCTCCTTGGCCTGGCTCTCTGAAATATCGTCCACTCTTTTCATATCTGCACAGGAAGTCCTTAAACACAAAGTTCAGCTGCCTTTCTGGTGGTTTCACAGAACAGGTAGCAGGCTCCAGTCCTAGACACTGACACAGATTTTCTCATATCTATTTTGCTACCTCCAGGGAAGTATTTTGTTCAGCTTTTCACCTTCCTTTTTGCCAGTATTAGCCAGCATTTTCTGTTGTATCTTGTCTTCAATTTGTTACACAGCATAAGTGATAATAAGTGTTTGCAAGATACCTGCATCCCACCGACTCCCATTAAAATACAGCAAGTTCTATGAATCTCTTGGGATCTGATCAGTACACTGCTCCTCTTTCCAACAGCAACATTTGTAATGCATCAGGAACTTTTATAGAGCTATCAGCAGAAAATATATAGTGTAAACAACTTCACTGTGCAATCCCAAAATTCAGGCCTTAGCCTAGCAGTTACTACATGCCTGAATCTTTCACACAGGGGATTCTGAGTCTGTGCTTTATTTATAAGATAAAGCAAATAGAAACATTTTTTATTTTAAATAACAACAAAGCCAACAAATTATCAAGGTAACTGCACTGAATTAAATTACATTAAAGTAAAATTCTTCTTGTTTCAGGCAGTCAGCGTCTATCTTTAAAGAGCACACCAGTTCTCCATTGCATGACAAATCTTCTGTTCTGCTAGTCAAGGTAAAAGTCATAAGTATACACATCCAGTGATTACCAACTTGTTTTTCTGACAGATTTTAGGATATGCCAAGGACTCTACAGATACAAGACATGACTTTTTCTTCCTGCTAAATCAGTTCAAATGATTGCAGTGATGACAGGTACTGTGTCTCTTGTGTGGAATTTTTTTTTATCTTCCTTTCTTTACTGCTTTAATCAAACACAGATATGCTTTAGACTGAAAATATGTGTATGCTTTTGGAAGTAGAAGAGCCTAAAGCAACTTTTCCTTAACCACTTAATTTTGACTAGTGGTGTTAATATGTCAGTTTTACAGGATGCAAGTTTATTTTTTATTATTTATCTACAGATATATCTGTGCAGATTATTACTCCTAGTTAGAAAGCCTATTTTAAGAAAAAATGAGAGATGACTGATTTGTATCTCAATGCAAACACTACATATAGAAGGACTTGATTTTTGCTACACTTGCTACTTGCTGCACTTCAGCATAAACTGCTTTTTGCTGCATTTTTACAACTTAGTCACCAAAGAAAAGAAGCAATAAAATAAATATTAGCCCAAGGGAAGACTTTTCTGTCTACCCCTTAATAGTGTAGCTAACACCTAATACAGAAATTGAATAAAATAGTAATGTTTGCTTTCCATTTTACCTTAATGAGAAAATTACCATTATAATTAGACAAATGGAATACTTCTTTATTTAATTTTACTTTTGAAATACCAAAAAAATTGAAAGAGATGCTGAATTTAAAAAATGAACATGTTGACTCATAAATGGTGACAAATGGCCTGTTAAGGATGGCTACAGAAATGGAATCAGGATAACTGGCAGTGCAGAGGTAAACTCATCCTGGCAACATCTTGCTGCCTGGGGTGGAAATCCTGATTTTGAAGTGTCACATTAGATGCTCCTTCACCAAGGGTCGGCCCACACAAGCACAGCTTCTCCTGGTGGCCCTGCAGCTGATGAGGCTAAGCTGGATGCTAAAAGGGCCTCCTCCACACATTGTACACTAATTATGTAGGTCACAATGATCACACAAGCTTGAATAGGAAATTCCAGTCATCCAGAAATTTTGGAATTGAAAATAGACTGGCCAGATAGCAAGATTTTGGAATGTCACCAGAGCAGGAGGTGATGCATGCTGAAGCGTCCTCATGTTGGGTGCCCAAAAGGCTGGTCATGGTTTAACCCTGCTAGCAACTGAGAACAATGCAGACACTCACTCCCTCTCCCCACCCAGCTGAGATGGGGAGGAGAATTAGGAAAAAAAAATTAAAACTCGGGAATGAAGAGTTTAATAATGGAAATGAAGTAAAACATAATACTAATACTAATTA
>VWYI01006479.1:5582-104425 GCA_013399455.1 Anthoscopus minutus | reverse complement strand
GTCTGCCCGCCGTCCCGTGTCCTCCTTCAGCCCCTGTCTTTCCACATTCCCCATTCCCTGCCTGGGAAAACCCGTCCCAGACACCCCTCCCCTCCTCAAAATGGCGCTGGCCACGTTTTCTGTGATCTCTCTTTCGCGCCTTTTTCCTCTCTTCCGGCCCAGAACCTTCCCCGGTAACTCCTCCTGCGGTTCCACCCCTGCTCCTGCTGCTCCAGCTCTGAGGGCTGCGCCTTTTCACTGGGAGTCACGGCCCCGGGGAAATTGGAAACTGTACCCAAAGCTCCTCAGCCGGCACCAGCTGCCATGGCGATGCCCAAGGCATCCGTACCAGAGCCAAAGCTGGACACTGAGGACTGCGCCCTTCATTAGGAAGAGATTAAGTACTGTGCCTCTCATAAAGAGGAAATCCAAGAACTGCACTCTTCCTAAGAAAATCAAAAACTGGAAGAGACTGAACTAAAAAACCTTTTAGTTTTTAATTTATGATGAGTTTATATTTTGAGCCTGAAGTTTGGAAAAAATGTCCTTGAGTACCCAATTGGAGTAGGACTGTTGTGTCTTCATCACCTTGTGAAAGGATCTTAGTAATCCTGAACAAAAGCCACACATCAAAATAGAACAGAAAACCCAAAGGCCTGAGGCATTATTTACCTGGCTACTGTACAAGTTTCCAAGTGTTTGTTTCTAGTTTTATTTGTTTTCTGTTTGTTTGCTTAATGTGTTTTATTGTTGAGTACTAGCGTTTTTAATGCCTCACAGGGCAAGATGGGTGCATTGTGGGGGGGTTTAGTTCTCTATTACGTGAGTTTTAGAAACATTCTAAGCTTGTAATCAAAAATTAATAAAAATAGGGCAGTTGTGGGGTACCCCTGGCCAGGGGGACAAAGATTTGGTTGTTGTTAAAGTACGGGCGTGGCTTTGAGTCCTGGGAAGAGTGGACCCCACCCCTCTGTCTTGGGGGAGGTATCTTCTAAGCCCAGGAATGGTAAAACTTCACCCTTCCTCTATAAATCCCACCACCCTGCCCCTGTTTGAAGTTCCCTGCCTCTGGATTAAGCCTCTGAGTTTGTTCCTGTGTTGGTCATGCCGCAATAAATGGATTTTTGAGCTTAAACAAGCAGAGACCCATCTTGTGTCTCATGCCAATCACCAAACCTCCCTGGACTTGATCCTACAGCCACAAAACCCCACAGAGGATGATGGCATATTCTGCTGAGAAGCACTCTTCAACATCACAGCCAGCCACACAAGTGGCTGCTAGTATTACTTACCTGTGCAGACATTTCTGCTTTCCAAATGAATACATTTTTAGTATTTTGTTTTAAGACCTGATTAACCAAGACAGCTTATTGATTTCAGTGACATTACAGTTTGATACCATCTATAGTATCACTCTATTACTTGGCCAATTTTTTTTAATATTAGATGTAATATTAAATTGCAGAAAATTGTTCTCTGTTAACTAATTTTTTTTAAATTCCTAAAATACCTTTTAGGAATTCTAACTCAGAGGAGCATCTGAGTATAAGTCTAGAGTCCGATTAAGCACATGAAGGTGGTACCATACATGGAATATCACTGTTTCCTACCCCTGTAAAGGACACAGTTCTTGGCCTCCTGGTCTGAGACAGATCTAAAACTTCTAAACCCCGTGTTATCAGCACTACCTGAAATGTCTGCAATCTGCTCTGAAGTATTTAATCACAACTAATCAACAAACATTCTGTTATAAAGACCTCTAGAATGACCTTTAACTTATTTTACCTTCAACAAATCCAAGCTACTTACAAGTGAAGTTTTTGTATTTTCTACAGAAGCATCCCCTTGAAGGACATCACTCCATGACCCTCCTTGAACTTGTTATAAAAACAAATTTACATACTACTATAATTAAATGACAATGTGCTTGAAGTCCATCCAAATGTGAAGCTATTAAACTTAAAAATGCAGGATAAGAAAGTATGACTTGTCAGCAGCTAAGCTCCACTTTAACTTGGCTATGCATGGACTAGGTACATGCTATATCATATTGAAGGAAAGAAAGGGAAGATTAGATCCTGCCTTGGAAAACAAATGTAGTAGGTGGAAGTAGGTATCAAATTACTGTCCTTTTAAACACAGGTTAGACATGGGTGATGGATTTGCTGTGCTTCTGTAGGATACTATTTGCTTACAGTTCTGTACAAAAGCACAAACTCTAGAAAAACACAAAACACAAGTAAACTTGCCAAGGAGAAACCTGCTGTAGAGAAAAATAACTGTGTTATATCCTGTGACTATTCTCTCCTTGAAAATTCATTTCTAATTTAATTTAAAATAAGTGAACACAGAATTTTCCGTGTGCTACCTTTCCTCTCTTTTAAATTTCTACTTCTGAAATGACAAGGTAAAAGCCATTTTCTGTACACAAAATGGCCCATTGCTGCCATTTCAAAAATAGTAAAAGTATTATTCATAGAAAAGAAAAAATAACCTGCTATGTCTGAATATTAAAATTCTACATGTTGCTAAACAACTACTTTTTAGTACAGCTTTGTAGCAATGTGTTTGTATTATGACAAAAACGGAATAATGCTCATTCTGCCAAAAATTTACCAGTCATTAATCTCACCAAATTATTTAGTAGGTAAATTTACAATCCAATCCTGAGTTCCTGAGAGGACACATGCAGTTGCGTTATTTATTTTTTTATTTCCTAGTCCTAAGCTATTAAACAATTTCAGAAAGATTGGCATTACCAAGAACAAAACCCATCACTCGATATTATAAATATTAACTTTCCTGCTTTACACCACTTCAGGCAACAACTATGTCATATTCCATAAACCAAGCACAGATAGTAAACGAAGAACAGATCTTTACATAAAACCAGAGAGTATTAACTTGCAAACATTTTATACTACAAAAGTAGTATTATCCCACCAAAGTGATGTTGGTGCCATTTTTAACAAAAGGCTGAAATAATGAAGGGAAGAATAATCACTATTAATATTTACCTAGTGGGTAAAAGAGTTAAGGAGGCAAAGAGTTTACTCAGTTCTCATTTTTATATTTTGTTAATATTACATTTGTGTAACCCTTTCCAGATACTGCAAGTCCATATTAAAAATAGATGGAAAATATGCCTTAATTCTTTGATTTGGGGAGACAAATATTAATTGTACACTTTACTGATGGTGCTACTAAAACCAAAATGACCCATCAAATAAGAAGTTACACCTCAGCAAGCAAGCCTTGCAAAAAGGATTGCACAGAAGGTCAGAAATCTGGGGGCTGCTTTCTAAAGTGACTTTTACAACTCAATATAAAGAGGCTTCCCTTCCTGACAAGTTAGTATCTTATATCATTTTCCCTGGCATTCATCAGGAACAAATTGCACTAAAATCAGGAATAAGCTATTCTGAGAGGCTGTAACCATAGGGTAGAACAAATGATAAGAACAAAGACAAAGGAAGGGCAAAGGTCAGATCTAAAGCCTGACTCATGCTGCAGGAGGTTGATTTAAAAAAAGACTTGCAATTCTGCCTGTCTTTGCTCCCATGAGTCACAAGGCACAGGCCATAACTGCCAAAGAAACAATGAGAATACTATGAAATAAGGCTTGAAAAGGAGTTAAGTATTTCACTTCTAGTCAACTAGTATGATATAATGCATCCTATTCAGGGAGTCTCTTTACCCTTTCAGTTGCACAAAGAGAATAGTTAAAGAATATAACAGACACATACAGATAAATACAGTTTATCTGTAAATATAACAAATGTAACAGATACATACAGTTAAAGAATATAAGCAGATACATACAGACAAATTAATGATGAGAAACCAGTTAAGAAAATGATACATCACAAAATTCTGTATGTGATTGTGATCCAAGTGCAAAAAACAAAAAATTATTTCCATTTTCTAACCAGATGGGTGACAAATATTCAAAAAATATTTACGCTTGTCCTGGTGAAGCAGTAATAGCCTTTTATTTGGCATACAGAATGATTTCTTCCACACTGTGTAAATTTATATTGTACCAACAATAAAGAGAGTATTTCAGAATAGCTGTAGGATTATGAATTTAGTGATAAAATTCCACAGAAATCAAAGATTATGGTGTTTTAACTGCTTTTTGCAAACACAACTGTTGTACAGATCCATACACCACACTTCAGCACCCCTTCTTTCAGCCCAGTGCAGTACTAAGAAACAGTCTTCACCTCCTCAGTAGAGTATAACATTTAAATACGAGGTCTGAGAACTGCAACTGTCAATTCATCACTAAGACTACATCAAGAATAACACCAATAAAGGAAGTAGCATTTAAAGTTCTTCTCTTCAAATTCACATCAGACAAAAAAATGTGTGACCTGCCTACTAAGAAGAAAATTCTCGCATTTTCAGGTGCACAGAAATGCTTTCCCTTAAAGGCTGATGTTACCCAATCAACAAGAGAGGATAGTGAAATTTCTGTGCACCATCAGAGTAGATTACAGCCAGTGCCCATTAAAGTAGGTGTCTGAAATTTTCCTAGAAGACTCTGTTCCTCGAATCTATGTACCACTGGCTGTTTTCTGCTGAATGCAGTGCATTTCTGACAGGAGCTGCCCCACATGCAGTGAAATATAATTCCCTCTAGATTAATTTCCCAGGTAAGAGTGAACAGGAAAGAATTCAGGTTTCCAGATGTCTCTGCTTTTAGTGCTGACTTCTATGCTTTGGTTACAATAGGAAGGAAAGTGAAAGAACACAGAAAAACAAATATGGAATTTAACATCATAAAAGCCCAGATAATACCATTTGCTATACAAAGCATCTCATCTCACTTGAATTTATATTCAGAATAGTTTTCATGTAAAAACTCAGATGTTTATTGACTGCCACGCCATCATGATATATACTGCCTGCACACTAGCCAATATGAAAATAACTTTTTCTTCAGTTAGCACTGTGCCAACCACATACTGACCACTAAGAGAGACTTTATTAACTATGCTTTAATAAGTATCTAAACTTCAAATAATGAAATTGCATAAAAAGATACACAAATTATATATTTACTATACCAATTTTAATATTTACTAGTAAAAATTATTTACTTACATAATTAAGTACTTGTTTATGTTTGCAGCTAAAAATTTAATTTTTACACCTATTACCTACAGCAGCCTTAATGCACATCAATAAGAACCCCTCCAGGAATTAGGAGTTTTGGTATCAGGGAAGATGAATGTTGAATAGGAAAGATTTGCAAAGTTCGCATTTTGGACAAAAAAAAAAAAAGAAGGTTGTGGAAGGTATTCAAACCATATTGGGATTTTATATTTATCCTGCTGTGATTTTTTTTAATTCTGCTGTCACAACATTGCAACCATTACATGCTTGAACTTCACTGGCTCCCTTGACTAACTTCAGAGAAAAGCATCCCAGAAGAGAATTAAACGAAATTGAGCAAATTGTTAAAATGTGAAAATAATCCACACTTCACTTTCAGCACACAGTCTCACTGCTCTATTTGGCTGCCAATATTCCAGCTAGCTCCCAGCAAAAAAAGACCACCTTCTGGGCTCTGCAGGTATGATCCACACCCCCAAGTCTAGTATCAGCCGGAATTACTCCCTATCTTCCAGCAAATGATGCTTTGAATGGCCAAGGGGCTGCAGTGTGGATGAAGAAGACTGGCATTAACTGCTGTCTGCACAGTGCTTGGAAAGGCACCAGTGTAGCTCTGCAGGGCATCATGAGCTCACCCATACACAAAAAACTCCTCAGTTTTGTAGGAAAGTGTTCCACATGCTGTGGAGCTGATAACAGGAAAACATAATCAGCAATTAGTAAGACAATAAAGCTGACAGATCATTTATGCTGAGAAGCAGAGTCACTAGATGATAATGGAGACCTTAAAAACTGGAGAGTTTTGAGCAACTCAGAAATCTCAAAAGAACTTTGCTCTCAGTCATCTGTGCTTGCAAGGGACTACAATTTACTTTTGATTATGGTCCCTAGCTATCCAGACTTTCATGCAAAACCTCTTCAAATTTAGCTTCACACTTAAGATAATACACAGCTGATTCACTTCAACTAAACATCCACAGTGATGTAGTGCAGCTACAATATTGCTGTTTTAAATAAAACCAGCACTCCTTGAAGGATAATGCTTAATAAAATGCTGAGTACTAAACCTGTCCATGTAGCACAGTTCCATCTGCCTTACTTAATAAAAGGTGATTTTAAAAGATGGCAAAATAATTTCCCTGTATAAATCCCCTCTAAGAGCAACAAGAAAACGGCTTTAGAAAGAAAGTTTTATAGCAGTTTTACTGAAATAGAAGCCCCCATTTTTCTAAGTTTTAACACTGTTTTTAAATTAAAAGATGCATTATTTTGGTTTCTCATCTGCCACCTGTCACATATTTACTAGCAAGAAATAAATGAAATTATAAAGTTCAAGGCTGCTTTTCCAATATTTAGCTTTTGAATCAAAGTTGCATTT
This sequence comes from Anthoscopus minutus, assembly GCA_013399455.1. Taxonomy (NCBI): domain Eukaryota; kingdom Metazoa; phylum Chordata; class Aves; order Passeriformes; family Paridae; genus Anthoscopus; species Anthoscopus minutus. The sequence goes on along the minus strand of VWYI01006479.1, from coordinate 97,947 downwards.
GCGGAGATATCATAGGAAAACTTTCTTCTGGTAAATGCCTGTGCAGTTTTGAAGACAAGTTAAGCTTAGATAGCTGAAACCTAAAATACCAATAAAATGTAATTTTTACCCCTTCATATCCCTTTACACATATCAAGGCAGAGAACATCGCTAGACAGATTTAGATAAAAATCTTTAACAACTATATACAACTTAAAAACACAATGCACCAACTTTTTCAAAAACAATTAAAAACTAAATGCCTGAATGAAACAAAAATACACTCCCAAGTTTAGGAGCTTCTTTAATACTGTTCAAAATTAAAAGTTCCCTGAACAGAAGAAACTAAGAAAAGCAACAAAAAAGTTCCCAAAGCATGCAGATCTAAAGAACATGTACATCCTGGCCTCTGAGCATCATTAGCTTTATTGGCAAACCTTCTGGAAATCCATTAGGTGAGCCACTGCAGTGCAAGTAGCTATGGAGGAGTCAGTAACTTCAGAGACATTTTTGTGGTGCAGAAATATGTCCTTCATTTCATGGACTGCTCTGCTGGGTTTCTATTTTCATTCAGAATTTGAGATAGTATGATAATAAACACTGCTGAAGGTGATAACAAGGTTAATGAAGGCTAAATGTCTGCAGGTCAGCAGTGAATTAAGTGTAAGCCCTGTGTAATGGAAAAATGTAAATACAGAAGTACTAGAGAATGTCAAACATACAAAAAATTGTTGTGAAACAAGTGGGAAAATGTGACAAACCATGAAGGATACTGTTCCCTTGACTTAAGTCAATATTGTATGAAACTGCCAGATGGTATAAATATCGTGCAATTCAAAACCCCAGAAAAAGCCTTAAATATTTCAGCTGTAAGAACACTTCCCAAATTTTCCTTCTCTATATGCTATCTGACTCCGTATAGCAAAACACCACAACTGTAAAGACAGAATAGTGGGTAAAGGAACAGATTTTCAGCCATCAAATCATTAATTCTAAAGTGTCACATGAGCAGGAAGATCAAAGTTTAACATATTCACAGAATATTCCGAGATGGAAGAGACCCACAAGGTAAAAGGGCAACTCTTAGGTATTCAGCTGATACAGGGACTGTTGCAGTGTGTGACGTAAGATTCACGCGTTTTAGATTTCCCCAAGTCTCGTGGAGTTTCAGGCTAAACCCTCGAGAGTTCCAGAGAGAACAGCAAGGGATTGTGTTACACAAATGTCAATCTGGCTTTTCCCACGCCCCCCTCTCCTTCAATTGGTGGACTGGGTATTCCCTTCCCCTTGCTCCGCCCCGAGGGATAAAAGAGAGATGGTGGGCGGGGAGAGGCTCTCTTTCCACTTAGGTTTCTCGTAGGAACATCGGTGTCGCTAATAGAACTTAATAAAATCGGGACCGAAACCTAAGTTGAAGTGCGCATCTTTTCCTTCACCTCGTCCGGGATCTGCAAAGAGGAGCTCAGAAGGTAAACGGGCTGGCTTGCTAACTTGCTGGGGAACGCTTTGTGCTTCTTGCTCCTGCTCAGACCGCGGCGTGCCTGGACTTGTCTCGGCCACGTGGACTCAGCTCGCCGCGGACGCTGGGAAGCCAGAGACCGGGGAAAAACCCCCAAAAAAGCGCATAGCACCCCAATAAGGGACCAAACCCACAACCTTGGTGTCATCAGTAGCAGGCCCTGACCAACTGCTTTCCTCATATTGATACCTGGAGCACTGAAGCACAAGAAGTCATCTTACCTAATCCCTATGGGGTTTGGACCTCTCTGGTGATGGTCAAAGAGTGCATGTACATAACCATATTAACCAAGTTTCTCCTTTTGAATGTGGAATTACTTTTCATAAGAGTGAAAAATCTCTATCAAATTCTCTCTTAACTTTTCATAGTTTCATATATATAAAGTGTAGTGAAAGAATTGCCAAAAGATTACTGGAAGGAGATGAATGATCCAGTTTAAATAACCCTCCAGTCTCAGGTGAGTACATAAGTTCCATCAGGGCCCTTTGATATTCAGAAAAAGCATACATAAAAGAACTTTCCCAACTCTTGTATGGAATTCTTAACTTCTAATCATTCTAGTGGAAGTTCAGCTATCTTTGCATCAGTTTGTATCAATTCCAGTCTCAACAGGATTTGCTTTTGATTAATTCTGTCTTGAAAAAAAGTCAGGAGGAACATAGATATGCAGTTTGGGGTTTTTAATTACTTAAACTGAATAATGCATCTTTTCTTAATTCCACATAAACCCAGATTCATGCACCACAGAGCACACTAGACAACTGGTGCTGAATTAATGAGAACTACACGGACATTGCAGTACATTTGGTCCAGGGCTTGAAAGATAAAATAGTTCCTATGAGCAGTGTTACAGAAATTAGAAATACAAAGTGAGTTAAAGATAAAAAACAGTAACCAGAAATCATAAAACTCATGTCAAAAATGCCAGTATATAAACTGTCATGTTCTAGGTATAAGGACTTCTAGTTTTGGATTTATGCAGATATAAATTATATTACTTATACATTTGCTTATAAACAACAAGCATTCAGAATTCAAAGCTGAGAAGATGCCCTCAGCAACAAACTTACTCAGATTCAAAATATTTTAAAATGCAACCAAAAAATCAATGAAAGAAGTTATCAAGAGAACAACTACTGGGTAATGGATAAAGACTAGACTGAATGCCTACAAAGAACTATACATATTAACATACCAGCTGGGAGACAAGATACGAAATTTTATTTTCAATTGATCTTTCAGCTTACATAAGAGAAGAAACAAACAAAAATCAAATCTCTCATATTACCATTAAGGAAAGTGTGCAAGTCAGTTACATGCTGTAGATAACTCAAGAAAATTTGGAAATAATCTGACTGATGATAATGTGACACTAGAAGAAGCATTTTTAACTGTTCCTCATTCATGTAAACACAAATGCCAGAAGACAGAATGAATAATTATGGGTTTCCTCAGCAGTTCAAGGGAATGGGTTCTCTCCTTGAACAGAACGATTCCACCTTCTATTAAAGAGAAAACTCAAGTCTGAATAGCCTTCATTTAAGCAGAAGAACTTAATTACAGAGTCAGAAAGACCACTGAAACCATTAGAGAATCCAAGGGCAGTTGTAAAGTAATTAAACTGAAAATAAAAAGCAGGATAAAAGGAAACTATTATGCTTTTTCACATAACATCTAGTTATTGAGTACATATTTTAACTGGACAGAAAAGGATATAGAGAGAAAAAAATTATGTAATATCTTTAAAAAAATGCAAAATGTTTGGCTATTAAAGGAAATTGCAGTGATTTATTTTTCAGCATAAATCCTTTATACTTGCTATTACTATCCTGTTATTATTCTAGAGGGGAGCATGACTGAATTAAATATGAACACAGTTAAAATCTGTTATTATAAATTACTGAAAATTTAGCAGGCAATCTACATCACAACAGCACTCTGTTTCTCAGTCACTAAATTTGGCAAACCATGATCTTCAACATTTATGGATTTATGTCCAGAAAAAACATAGAGCACCAACCAATGATGACAACAGATAATTTGGCAACATCAGCTAATGTAGAATCTAGCTGCTTATGTTACTTTGTATGAAATATACATAGTTTAGCTTACAGCATGGTACCTGAAAACATGTGCTGAAGAACATTAATACATCTTTAGAAGTTCTAAATATCATAACCCTGGAAGAATACTAAGAGTGTTTCACTGAAGGGAGGGCTGGTTATATGCCAAGGAAATCTGACTAGGAATTCAAATTTAGGTCATTTATATGAAAATACTAATTATGTTCACTGTTCATTTAAAAAAAAGCGTCACTCCAAAATAGTAATATATTTTTTCAGTTTAAAACCAGCAGAATTCAAAAAGATTAGACCATTTATGAAATATGTGAACCAACCAGAGACTTACTGCATTGCAAAGACATTTTAATCGTAGTGTTGACTAGAAACATGGCGGACTTTTCAGTAATGATGGAGTAAAAGAAGAAGTTTCCCATACATATTTTATTGCATAACTTAGAAAAGACAATCATGTAATGATTGCATACTTGCCTTCCTAATGTGACTAAGGAGAATGCAAATAAACACATCTGTTAAGCCAGATATTTCTAAGTCATCATGTCTGGGTAACTTGCATTTAATAGCTTTCAAAACCCTGTGGGCTACTTAGTGTTGGTTTTAGGCAAGCCTGGCACATATAGTTTACAGAAGCTCCAGAAAAAAGCTCATGTTGTTTCCCTCAGCTTAAAAGAAACAACCATGAGCCTATTAATTAGTCTCAGACAAAACAAAGAATTCTACTACAAAGTAATTAAGTAGTCAAGATAAGTAATTATATTTAAGTATACATTTAGAAAAGCATCATATACCATTTGCTTTTCTGTTAAATGACACGTTTGAGTGACAGAGCTATAAATACTGGTGTCATTTACTCAGCATTGCCATGGCACTCATTAAATGGACTAAACCCCAGGGACTCTTAAAATGTATCTGGCATGTCTTCCCTGGGAGTCCTGTCAGGAATGTGTTCTTGACCTTAAGTTATTTAATATTTCTATTAATATTCTGCCTGCTAATGTTAAACAATGGTACTAGAGGATGAAATCTTGATAATGAAGAGAGTAAGTTAGTGACAAGCAGGGCTTGGAATCCTGTGAAGCAGGATGGCAACAAACTATGTCCATTCCTTTATAGGTAACATTTGCTTGCATTTAACTATAAATTTAGGACTGGATTATTTGCTTTCTTCCACTAAAGACACATTCTTGCTCAGTCAGGTTATAGATGAAAGAGGTCAAATTAGTTCATCCAGCCTGGCAATACAGCAGGAAGCACTTTTTAAAGCAGCTATAATTTTCAACAGCTTCTCAAAATTCAGAAAGAAGGACTACTTTGGGGCTAAGCCTGTCATTCATTCACACATGAAATAATCAAGATACCCTGCTGCCTATCGCTTCTCCCCATCAGAGCAGAATAGAAATCAGAATGTTTTTAGGGTTATTTTTCTGTGCTTTAAGTACAGACAGAGACAGACTGCAGTTGATTTAAATTATCCTGTTTGCTTTGAGCTCACAGAGGTAGGGAAGCAAGGAGACAGTTTCTACGCATGTCAGATGACAGACACTAATGACACCCAAAACTAGGGCTGTCCCTGTGTTTCTGCTCTGCTCCAGCAGCTTTTGGCCACTTGCTTGATTTCTCATCAGTGGGGGAGAGAGGAGAAGAGTATGGTCACGAATGAATGCAACAATATCCATAAAAATCTGTCAAGGATTTTGCCACATATACACTTGTCACAAGGTTCTGGTCTTAATATTGGTCACCTTCTGGTCTTAATACTGTAGCAACTCAAATGCCTTTTGGGGAGTAAGTATTACTTTAACTGAGGCCCTATCAAAATCTACATGCTCTGTGAAACCTGAACTGATTAAGGTGCCTAGAAAAAAGCAAAAACTGTCCTTTGTACAATGCAAATATGATATAGGCCATTCAGTGAAAGATTACTGACAAAACACCAAGCACATCGAGCATTCAAAACTCTTTTCATTAAATTCATTGATACGTGTTTGAAGGCATTTGAAGTGTAGAAAGAAATGTTACCATACAAAAAAACAGTACACACGCACAAATACGTAAAATAAAATTCTTCTAGGAAACTGTAGAAAATTTGGCTTCCATTATATATAAAATAATGCATAATGTGAGGAAAATGACAAAAAAAGGACATCAAAGCTGTATAAAAGATGCTAGTTTTGTGTAAATATTGTAAAATTTGGATGTGCATTCAAAGGTTCCACCAATAGATGGCAGAAATGCACAGCACTTACCAATAAAGTCATTGCAGAGGACTGTAAATTTAAGGTGCTAAACAAGGGAGCTTTGCAACCTGTAGGTGCAGCAAAATCCAGTAAAGATTGCAAAGTGGAGTCGCTACAGCCAAGTTATCAGAGGACTTCTTTGCATCAGCGTAACTAAATTCCATTAAATTATCTAAGTTTTCAAGTAGGAATATGGTTTCAGGCTGAGCTGTTCTGTAGAGATTATGGCAAGAAAATTGACACAGCATTAAAACAGATGTTGTTTTCATGTACAGATTTTTAACTAAAGCTTCATCTTGAAGAACAATTGCTGGATAGGAAGATAGTTTCATACCATCACCTTAACAATCTTAGACACATCTGCTTTTTCTCCAGGGTGAGAGAAAAATCTCTTATATCGCTCCATGGTGGGAAACCAGTTTTCTTCTCTGAATCACCAAGAAAGCTGAATTTTCACCAGGGTTGTTGGAAACACTTCCCAGACCAGGTATTGATACTGAAACCACAAGTCTCATCCAAAATTAACTGATATGTCTGTAACAGGACCTGGAGAGAATTTGAGCAACCACTGGAAAAAAGGATCTCCTTCCCTAACTGCTAATCACCACCTGAAGAGATTTGTCCCCTATGCTTTGCATGTGTCTACATTTGCATCTGTTGTCTGTCTTCTTTTCCTCACTAGCTATCTCAAATTACTTTCTGAAAAAAAAGTCAGCGTCAGCAGCAACCTAGACTAAAAGGGATATCAGAAATAAGAATGAAGAAAAAAATCTTCCTGATAATAGAATTTACTTGGAATCACAGAGTTTCTACCATGTGATGTTTTCTACAGTAGAATAGATGAAGCAAATGGTCAGGAAAAGGAAGATCATTTAAAAGATCTTTTTTATATTTAATTTCTGTGATTCAATAATGAGACAATATCAAATTCATATATTACATTGTATTAATATCTTTGTATTATTATCACAATCTAAGGCTGATTGTTCCTCATTCACATATTCTTGCAAATGTAAAGCCAAGATCATACTTCTTAATCTAAATCTCCCTCTAACAATATAATCCTGTCAAGGTAATTTATTCCAGTATAGTCAGCTCATAAAATCAATACTTCCTTTTTCCTAAGCATGCAAGTACATGATAAAAGGCATTTCAGTTATTTGAAATAGCTTTGCTATCACAGAAGACAGAATAACAGTTTTAAGTGGTGTGTAAAGTGTTGTTAAGTCTTTGCTAAATAAAACTGGAAGGCATTCACTTGTTGCAAGACTCTCCAATTTTCAGACTGCGAGCTATCTAAAGGAAAAAAAGTTCTGAATCTGAAACTTGGGTAGGATACTCAGATTATGATAACTTCGTAGTAAAAAAAATTAAAATAATACCATGCCATTATTTCTCCCATTGCAAATTATTTTCTGCCCAATAATCCTTTTAGCTTACTTTCACTTAGACTATAAAAAAATATACAAATTCAGCAATGCACTGAAATAATTTGGTTGAGATTCACTGTCAAAATCACCCGTAGATCATTCTTCCCTTGGGAAGATTCTATCCACTCTGTAGAATCCTGCACCTGGAGAGCTGTCCTGCCATTATCAGAAGGTTTCTTATACAGAGTTGTGCAAGTAATACCTATGATTTCACAAAGCAGAGATGTAGTTTATGAGCAAGTACCTACACAAATGCTACTGTCTGCAAAATAGTAGTGAGTGTTGGAAAAATATCATGGGGATCTAGATGAAAATGAGCATCCAAAACCACACTGACATTCATAGCTGTACAGTTTTCAAGCTAGAACATAAGAAATTTTTATGCAGCATGATAAAGCACTGTATGTCACCGACTTATTACAGATTTATTAAAAATTTCTTTCCTATCTGTACTTCCTCCAATCTTTCAAAGATATGTAGCTCTTTCCATATGTCAAAAATGCATTTTCTTTTCATGCGCTTCCTTTTCTTATGCTGTACTGTGCAAGCAAAAATGATACCACAGAAACCCATTCTGAAGGATTTACCAAATCTAAAAATCTGGTATTTTTCATGTTTGAAGTGCTGTTTTGCTTTCAGCTTTACTTTAGACATTGATCATAATGACATTCCTAGAAACCCATTGAAAAAGAATAATCTGATCTTTTTCAATACCAAATGCTGTCTGCAAACTGGAATCTAGGATGGAAACAACATCCTTTATGAATACTGATCACAAATTTAATTTACATACAGAATTTCAAGATGCAAGAATGTATGTCATGAACAGCTGAATACAAAAGAGTAGCAGGGAAAGGAGAAAGCTTCACATATTAAGACCTACATAACAGGTGAATTGTGGCATTTCTGAACAAGCATAAGAACAGAAAAAATCCACTAGCTTTCCACTACAGTGTATGAACAGATGATACATTCAGAGCACATCCTCTGCTATGCTTCACATCTTTCTGTAAGCACTTACTGCTCCAAAGGCAAAGCTTATTCTTTATTTAGGATAGTTTGGTTTCTTTAAAATACTGCTCAAACTGTTGGTCTGTACTGACACTAGTCAGTTAGCTAAACCAGGACATCTCTTGTGGAACTGGACAGTCAGAGAGCTGCACTGGGGACTTGCATTCTGCCAACTACTTCAGTGAACTCATTGCAGCTGACTGGGATGAATCAACAATGACATAAACTGGAAAGACCCTGATACACAATACATTCCAGATGGTGCATTTTATTTTGGGTCCTAAATCATCTTGAAAGCATACAAAGGAAACTTTCTAAATCATCAAGAAATTCTTAAAATGTGCCAATGTTGTATGATTTTCACATTGCCTTACCTTAAGCACTATTTATTCACCCACTAGAAGACAAACCTCCCTCCTAATCCTACATACACGAGGACAACTTGTGCAAAACCCACATCTTATATGTTTTGAATCTCCCTCAGCAGAAGGTATCTCTCTCAATTACAATATTCACACTGTATTTATACAATATTTATATAAAAGAGAAAGGAAAAGGAGGCATCTAACCTGAAACTAAAACACCCTCCCTTCCCCTGTCCTCACACACTCAGTCCTACCACTGTATTACCCACAAGTATGATCGAAGTATTTGAGCTCTACAGACAGCAAATTTGGCCATCTTTTCAAAGGTGTAAAGGAATACATAGTCTTCATGGATACACTTTGACATATTTACTTAAAAATTCTTTAATCACAGTTTCTCAAAATACCTTGCCAGTCTAAATAAAAGCTATGTTAGGAATCCAAACAATTCCCATTTTTGAATTAGTGAATGATTTCACTAAAGATGACTTTTCTAAAATAAAAAACCCTCTGGAACCAGGTGCAAAGCTAAAACATTTTAAATATGTTAGTCCTAAGATGACTACATTTAAAAACATATCTGTTTTTTGCTTCAGCAGGTGCTAAATGTCTCAGGAGGATTCCATGAGGAAATAGGCAAAGTGAGGCTATAAACAAGAAATCAAGATAAAGTGATGTTGGTATAATTAAGAGATAAGGAAATCTTTTCAACCCTATGAGTGCTTAACTCTTCCTGAAAACTGACATAAAACTTCTAAAATCTATGCAGCAGAAACTGCTAAATGTGCAAAGGCTGCCATTATCCCTGTCAGTTCTGTTAGCTGGATTGCTGTGTCACCATGAGTCAGTCAATTACGCACTCACTCTCATGAAGGGTATTCATTCCAAATAATTAGCTCTGCCTCATTTCCCAGAGTTTGTGGTCTTGCTGCTCACTCATCTCATATTCCTTTTCAATGGATTCTCAGATTCTATTTATTCTCTCAGATAGCCTTCATCTCCAAGGATTTCAATCTCAAGTTTTTGGGGAACCAATACATTACATACATAAGTGAAAATGCATCCCTGGAATTCACATAATGCAAGAAATCTGAGATTAAGTTATAGCTAGTGAAATTAGCAATTTTCTTTCAAGGATAAGCACATTTTTTACTTACATACCTTCTTTTTATACTTTATTTCATATCATAATATGGAACTGTATGACATTTTCTCTTTCAAAAAGCCTTACTTAGTTTTCCATTTATGCCAGAAGTGATATGTGAGGAAGAGAGTAATTATATGAGGATGTGTTGTGATCTTTTCTGGCTGTTTTACTGCTTTCTCTCCTGCCATACTAATAACCACTGATATGATTACATGATCTTTACTGTGTTTATAAACTTACTGATCTCTTTCCATAAAATAAAATTCATCAATATTTTTAGTATCTTTGCACTTCTATATAAAGATGAAAATATTATAAGATTATTAAAGACCCTCTGGTTTATTTTCTTTTCCATATGAAACATTTAAGATAACTATTCTCTTCAGTTTCCAGGGACAATGAGTGCCTGTATTTCTGGAGGAATTAATTACCAATCTGTGAGGTTTCATATGTTGTCTAAAGACCTGCCATTCACAAAGTATGCCATTTTTAGGCAGTTTCTCTGAATAAAAAAAAATCACAAAATTTGACCTTCATTTTTCCCAATGAGAAAGCATAAAACACTTGTACAAGAAACTCCATTTAACACATTATGGACATTTTTTGAGTGTCCTCTCTATTCCCTTTTACATGTGCCATACTTTTTCTAATGCATTCTCCTAGCTGTCCAACAAAATATTAAGTATCTAAATGTATCTCCCGAATCAGTTGCTTCAGTGGATTTAAAATTTAGCCATACTGGCTCAAAAAATGCAACAAGAATATATTGATTTGATTGACAATGGCAATCCAGTTCAGTGAATGAATGATCTAGACCACCTGTTCAGGTAGCAAGCTAAGACAAATCAAATCCACAGTTTGATAAAGGCAGCCTCATGTTACACAGCACTTCCAAAATGGAATTCTCCACCACTTAGAGGAGAAGATTATATTAACAAGTGGGAAACAAAACAGATATAGGAAGTGCTTTTTGCGACAAAATACACCTTTCTACTTAAAATTCTTTGGTAACATTTTTCTATTTATACAATAGCACAAGATGAAGAAATTCTCCACCAAAATTGTGAAGCTGAAGTAATTTCGGAACAAGCATTTTAAAGGTAAAACTATTGTACTTACCAAGCCAACTTCGGTTTAAATATACTGACACAAACACTGGAGGGACTGTGAAGAAATCTACCACTGAGTTAACTTCTAGCCAAAACCATAGCTTGTCATTGGCTGCTATAAACTGGAAAGGAAAAAAAAGAGAGGGGAAGAGATGAAATAATCAGACTATTGTCATGCTGATTGCAGGCATCTGTTCTAAAATATTAAACTCAAGAGTTAGTGTAGTAACTGTGTTTTAGGTCAGTCCAGACAAAACCTGTCTCACTGAAAAGAAGTCTGTACTGTGCATTTCTTGATAATCACACTGAGATTAAAATGTAAGGTCTAACTAAAGAGATAGATCATCTACTTGATCAGTTGTAATAACTGCTATAATATTTTTTCCACATTTATTGACAATGTATCAGTAATATTAAAAAAGTGTAGGCAATTATAAAGTATTTTGAAGTACATCACCTTTGTTCTAGCACACCAAATATGCTGGTAATGGCCTTATCATGTATTTGCTGCTCAGAGATTTCTAAATACAGAGAGGTTTACAATGGGTCCCATTATTATCTGTCCAGAGGAGATCAGCAGAATTATTCCTACAAGGCACAGTTTGGGACTGCAGCAGAACTTCAGTCTTTTGAACTGAACCATGGATGTGGTAATTTCTCTCTCCTGAATACAAAATCTGCCCAGGGAAACTGGAAAGCTTAGATACCAAGGGCATCACAGTTAGAACTTGCCTATGTGCTTAAATAAGGTCAAACTATTTGCATTTGATTAATAATTAAAAAGTAACAAAAACCTTTGCTTTATATAAACATTAAATATAAATACACAAATAAAGGGAAATAACCCAGTGTATCATGAAGATATTTAATGCAGCAGTTTTATCCTAGTCTTAAAACTTATACTCAAAAATTTTGACTTACACATTTCAAAATAATGCTTACATTTTTTGCATTAAAGAAGATATTAACTCTGTTTCTTTCAAAGAAAATAAAAACTCTACTTCAATCACCATACACAACAGCTGTATTCCCTCCCTGCCTCTTGCTACCAAAGGCACACTACTTACACGCAAGCCGAAGTAGAGTAGGAAGAACACATTGAAAGCCATGTCGATCTGTAATGTGAAATCTTTGTAGAAATTCTGGCAGGATTCTATTGGGCTATTTGAAAGACAAAGAAATCAGAATAAATTGTCAGTATATGAGTTTCTAGTCTGCTGAGAATTGTATGTATTTCATTAAAGACCTTGATTCAGAAATCATGTTTCTGTTTTCCAGTTGTTTACAAGATACAAGCAAGCATTTCAAAGGAATTGTTTCATTCATCAAGTTAGTCATTCACACAGTGTTTATATTCACCTGTTCAGGTAATATTTGAGAGTTAACATGCAGATAACCTTTAGGAGAAGACAAGCAGGAGAATACCTCAGGATTGCTTAAACCCCACATTAACCCTTAAAGAACTGACTTCTTTCTAAAGGAGACACACCTATGATACTTTAGGAAGAAACCTTACAAGCACACAGGTACAGTGAAACGTTACATGCTTTTCGGTCATGTTATAATATAAAACCTTTAACAAAAAATAGTTGCTTAGGAATACATTACCCAGTAGCAACCTGGAGTACTTAGTCTTTTAGAAACCCTTGTTTATAAGAAGTTGATTAGATTTTTTTTTTTCTTTTTCTCACTTCTTTTTTTTGTATGGCAATTTAATGTACTTTATGTACAGTACTATGAACTGAGTAGAAAAGCAGCATAGCCCACTGGTAAAATTAAATAACAAAATAAATTGAAGAATTCGAAGCAGTACTCTAAGGGTTAATTTCTGCATGCAGGTTAATTAAAATACCCTTGTGTGTATCAGGCAGCCACTGCAAATTTTTGCTTATTATTTTATGCTCTCTTTGACAGTGGGACAGATCCAAAGCTTACTCTATACAAACTGGTACTTTATAAACATACTTTTATCTGAGAAAGGTGGCAACTTCTGTAAGTATCATCAGTGATTTATTTGTGAGGTTTCTAAAACAGGTTGTTGAAGCCACAGTCCAATGTTGTAGTCATAGACCAAAGTGAAAATCATGTCCCAATATATGTTGATGTATATGCTATATATACATAATGTCCCACCATATATACATATATATACACACATATATTGCAAATGATCATGTGTTCATCACAACTGTAAGAAGGAAAGTAGAACACAGATCATTTTGAGCCCTGGGAAACATCCTTTTAGAAAAGCAGAAATTTTGTTGGCTTTCTAGATCAAATAAATCACTGAATGTGACTGTAATACCAGTTAGTATAGCAGTAATTCTGCAAATATAATGCTAGACTGCTCAACAAGCAAAATTCTATGCATTATGAATGTCAGTTACCTAACTTTAGGCATAAAGGAAATTACCTGGACTACCAGGTCATTACACATGCAGCTAAATTTTCCATTCCTTGTATACATTTCAGATCAAACAAGTTAATTACAGCATGCTTTCTCCTGTCTCTAGATGCATAAATGTATACAGCAAAATTCTCCTTGATGTACAATAGCTTTATATTTCAAGCTTCAGTGCTATAGGAAATTTTATTAAAACTTTTCTTCAAAGGCTATTTGAAAAGACATTGAAGTTACGAGACACTTCTGTTATATATATTAAATAAAATTGATTTACAAGAGCAGAAGGGAAAATAAGCCAAATGTTAATATACAGGACAGCAGATAATACCTCATACTTTACAAACACAGTTTTAGCTATAAAAACAGTGGACGTAATTGGAGAACCCAACTGGATCATTTTCTGTACAGTACTAATGAGAACAAAGAATTTTGTCAAAATAAGGTGGGCCACACACTGAGTTACAACGTACCCTCCCAACAAGAAGTACAGAGGAACAAAATCAACAGCCCTGCACCAGACCTTAATTCCAGGCTAAGTTCCTGCAAAAGCTGGAGAAATTCACTGAAGCTAATGGAATTGCAGGGGCTTATAACCAGGATACAGAGCAATTTTTAGTTAAGGTCAGCTAAGGCTGCAGCTAACAGCTGTACTTTTGTGTCACTGTCCTTTACAAAAACTTACAAGATCTGACAAATTACCTAATGCATAATACATCTCCTTTCTTTTGCAAACCACTTAGCACAATGGATGACAATTCTGATTTGTGACTTCCCTTCACCTAACACTAAAACTGCTTTTTCTGCTAGTCTTATCCTTTAAACTTCCTTCATTTCAGAGATCATCCCTCTCTTTCAATGTTTGTTATCCATTTCAAAGACAAACACAGCATCCTTTTTTTTTATTTCAAATGATGACTTTGTCAGAAGGGCATGGCACTGAAGAAATTATTAATTTTTTCACAGATGGATTATAAAAGGTTTTAAACATTCTAAAATAAATTTTCAGTTTGGATGCTTTATTTTTCTTTTCAGCAGTAGCTATTTGAGCTGGCAGAAAAATAAGGCCACTAATGTTTATCATTGCAAAATTCAGCCTGCTGCAGAAGGGAAGCCAATTTGAAACTCATCTTTACATCAAGTTTCCCAAACCAGACATGCTATACTACTTAGTAGTGTACTGGGGTCTCCAAGACCAGAAATAGTACTAATAAAACTTGCTGGTTTATATTAAAATCATATGGCATGTCCCATGGAATTTCACTCCACAAGGGCAGCAAAGGTTTCCCTTTCAAAGAGGGCAACAGACTATGAGAAATGTTTTTACTCCCCTTTCATGTAAGCATGGTTTCATACATTTATACCACAAGATGACAGGAGCAATTATGATAAAATCAATGAAATAGCACACTAGTAATGAGAGGAAAGGTTTACTAAGAAGATTACTAGAAAGATTTACTGGATAAAAATTACAGTAATGATGGAACTCTAAATGCAATGGGGCACCTCCCCCTAAAAAAGTGGCAGGATCAATACTCCAATAACTAATGTGCACATCCGGTAAATGAGCCAGCGAGGGATGGCACCCCACCAGAGCTGTTTTTCTGAACAGAGAAGACTGGTGGGTGATGTGACAAGTGAAGGTTGTCTTGGGCACAGCGATCACAAAATGATAGATTTTGATTCCTGGAGAAAGAATGAGGGGGGCCAGCAGAACTGCTACTCTGGACTCCCAGAGGACAGGCTTTGGCCTGTTTATGATGCTGTTTGAGAAAGACCCCTGGAATGCAGTCCTGAAGGTCAAAGGAGTCCAGGAAGGCTGAACATGCTTCAAAAAGGAAATTTTAGACACACTGAAGCAGGCCATCCCCATGTGTTAAAAGACAAGCTGGCAGAGAAGACCATCAGCCTGGCTGAATAGAGAACTTTGGCTGAAATTCAGGAATAAGAGTGTATCATCCTCGGAAGAAGGGCCAGGCAACTCAGGAGGGCTTCAAGGATGTTGTGAGGGTATGCAGGGAGAAAATTAAAAGGGCCAAGGCCCAGCTAGAACCAAATCTCATTACCAGCATAAAAGACAATAAAAAAGTGTTTCAAGAAATATATTAGCAACAGAAGGAGAGCTAAGTAGAATCTCCATCTTTTATTGGATTGGAGGGAAACATAAGTTACAAAGAATGAGAAGTAGTCTGGAGTCGTTAATAACAGCTTTGCCTCAGTCTTTAATAGCAAGACCAGTTCTCTGTGTACTCAGTGCCCTGAGCTGGAAGACAGATGAGGAGGAGAATGATGCCCCCACAATCCAAGGGGAAATGGTCAGTAAAATACTACACCATTTAGACACAAATTGAGAGGGCTGCATGGAATCCACCCAAACACACTGAGGGGCCTGGCAGAGGTGCTCACCAAAGCACCTTCCATCATTTATCAGCAGACATGGTTAACTGGAGAGGTCCCACCTCACTGGAAGTTAGGAAGTATGATGCCCATCTACAAGAAGGATCAGAAAGAGGATTCATGACAAGCCTGTCAGCCTGACCATGGTGCTGGGGAAGGTCATGGGGAACTCCCCACTCGAGTGCCAGTACCTGCATGTGTAGGACACCACCTGATCAGGTCCAGCCCATTTGGGTTTGTGAAAGGCAGTGCTGCTCAACCAATCCAATCTCCTTCTACGACAAGGTGACTTGCCTGGTGGATGGGAGAAAGTCCATGGAGGCTGTCTATCCAAACTTTAGTCAAGCTTCTTAAACCATTTATCACACCACTCTACTAGAGGAGCTGGCTAGTCATAGCTTGGGCCGTATCTGGGTAAAAGACACGCTGGATGTCTTTTGGCCGAGCCCAAGGAATGTAGTAAAAAGAGGTAAATCCACCTGGTGTCTCATGACTAATGATGTTCCCAGGTCTCAGCTTTGGAGCCAGCGCTGTTTAGTATCTTGATCTATCTTTATTTAGTATCTGGTCAAGGGAATTGAGTGATTCCTCAGTAAACTCACAGATGACACCAAGTTGAGCGGGAGTGTGGATCTGCTAGAGGGTAGAAAGGGTCTGCAGAGGGATCTGAAAAGGCTGGATCCATGGGCTAAGGCCAACTTTCTATGGTTCAACAAGGCCAAATGCCTCATCCTGCACTTGGGTCACAACAACCCCGTGCTGTGCAACAGGCTTGGAGAAGAGCAGCTGTAAAGCTTTTCATTGGAAAAGGACCTGAAGTTGCTGATCAGCAGCCAGCTCACCATGAGCTAGCATGTGCCAAACACGGCCCAGGAGGCCAGTGGTGTCCAGGCTTGTAACATCAATAGGGGGCCAGCAGGAGCAGGGAAGGGAGCATCCCTGTGAACTCAGCACTGGTGAGGCCACACCTCGAGTGCTGTGAGCAGCTATGAGCCTCCCCTGCATAGCGAGGGGCACAGGCAAGTCCAGAGAAGAGCAACAGCTGGGGAAGGGTCTGGAGCACGGGGGGGGCTGAGGGTGCTGGGGTTGCTCAGCCTGGAGAAAAGTAGGCTTTGGAAGGACTTTATCACTCTCTACCACTCCCTAGGGACTGGTTGTAGCAAGGCGGGGGTCAACCTCTTCTCCCAAATACAAGTAAAAGAACAAGAGGAAACGGCCTCAAGTTGTGCCAGGAGAAGGTCAGACTGGATATTAGGAAACAATTTTTTCACTGGAACATTGTCACACATTGAAAGAGGCTGCCCAGTGAAGTGGTTGAGTCACCATCCCTGGAGGTATTTAAAAGATGTATAGTTTTGGCACTTAGTTTAGTGGAGAACTTAAAGGTCATTTCCAAAAGAAATGATTCTATGATTCTCTATAAGTACTTTGAAAGAGCATCTCTGATTATCTATGCAATTTTTACAACAAAACTAGTATTTATAAAGTCCAGTTGTACAGTTATAATAGGCAAAAACTACTTCAATGAGAAAGAGTGACTAAAAGAGTAGTAACAAAATAATTCCATTTAATTTTACATTTATGGGGCAAAATTTTGTCAAAGTATTCCCAGCATCCTTAAAGCTTTGTTGCAATCAACACTGAAGCCAACATTGTGCATGCCACTTTTACCATAGAATGTACCACTTGTCACTTGAATTTACTGCTGCTTAAAGAACTATTTTTGTCACTAGTTTACATCATGTATTTATTATTCTTGCTTATTTCTGGTTGGCTTAAAACATTTCCAATGCATTGAAATGTTTCTACTGGAATTATTCCTTGAGTAGTCATAAAATGAGTGGGAGAGAGCAAAATATGATTTTTAATGTATTCTGAAATTGCTTCTGTGACTATATTAATATGAAAGTTCCCACAGAAGCCTTCATATATTTCCAGGACTTTTGAAATTCCAACAGAGTTGAAAATAAGCTGAGTGGTTACTACTGTATCATTTCACTCTTGATAGCAGCTGTAAAACCCATGGCAGACTTCAGATCAAAGTTCATTAGCACTGCATCATTTTAAGACATTTCACTTACTGCACATTCAAGTACAAATTGTACTTGAATGCAATTAATATGTATCAGTTTGGGCATGTAAATTTTCTTTGTCTTAAAACTGCTTAAAATGGTCTTTTTTTGGAAATTATTTTGTTCTACTGGAAGCTCCTCTTTAATTCTTAATTTTTAATTGAATTTCCTCAAATTTATTTATAGAGCAGACTGAATTTTATGAAGTCTAGAATAAAAATACATTTGGCACAAATTTGATATAGCAGTGTCTGTTTATGCTCCTTTAATACATATTTTGAAAAGCACAGAGAAAAAGAAAATTAAGGTGGTTATGGTTCAGCTTTTTAATTCTGTTTCAGTGATGTAGTAATAAAGTAAAACTATAGAACACCACATGTATCATTTAGTAAAAGCAACTTTCATTCAATGCAGAAAAGTTTGCTCCTTTATGGTATAGTCACACACAGAAGGAAATAAGCAGTTAAAATCTTTACTGAAACAGGCAGGAACATATAGCAAAATAACACAGATGCCCATCAAATATATAGCTTGGGGAACAAATACCATAATTAAAAGAAATCACTGAGACTAAATTAAAATCAAAGATGTCAAACATCTTAAAATGGACAGAGAGCATAACATTTTTTCTTCCTTCAAGTGGCTTCCATTTATTAACCCAGCGAGTCCCACAATAAGAAAAAAATATTTTCTTACAGTATCTGCATTAATCTTCTAAATACAAGATGCTTTTTAAAGGCATCTCAGTCTAGAAAGCCTTTATTTGATTCAGAGCACCAATGAAAGTTTTTTTATGGCAAATATCTTCCCAGTTACTTCACTCTCCCTTGACATGACATGGTGCACCACTGGGGAAATTTTGCTGCCTGCGCTTTCAGTTAGTGCTGCAGGAAATGCAGGCAGAGTTAAGTTGGTTCGCTTCCCAGGGAGCAAGGACAGCCAGCTGGATCACTGGAATAAGGCGCTGGCAAAGGCAAGGTGAAGACCTGCTCTGCCCACAGGAGAAGGACCATGTAATCTGCCATCACAGCCCTAAGGCTTGGGCCCAGAAAACTCTATGGGATCATTGCATCACTGCTTCGAGATTTTGTGCACCTGGAGCGGATGAGTGAAGAGGGAACAATCCCTTTCTCACCGAATTTTGTAGACAGTTATGGCCTGATAGCAGAGGATGATGTTGTGATCATTTCTTGTGTCTTATATTATTTACATTTAAATCCTATTTGACCACTCAAGCCCCTGCATCTAAATTCTTAGCTGTTTCTCCCATACACAAAGAGAGAGGGTGAAAGTTCTGCTCCTGAAGTGTTTCATTGTCAAATCCTGGAGCTTCTTGGAGCTTTGCCAAGTTTCTTTTAATTTCTTTTAATTCACAATTTTGACTCTCCTTTGCTTAATGGATTAAACCATATTAGTCTTTCCACTCACAAAAACTCCTCAGCTTCAGCATGTGATTAACATATTTTGGATTACTCAGTTTTACTCTTTGTTTCCATTTCCATTTTTGCAGTGGAGTGGCCTCCTCTCTTCACTCAGATACACACCTCTCACATTCCCTCTGAAAATACTTTGATGACCTTAGGCTCATAGACACTTAAGCTGTCTTTGAATTACATCAACAATCAGAATCTGCTTTGTTCATTTTTTAAAAAGTAAATTATAAATGTGATCAAAAGAAAACTGTCAAATTATGTGAAAGAAAGCTATCTTCCAAGATTTCTTATACTGTATTCCAAGATTTCTTATACTTTAACCTACACTTTATAATTTGCAAGGACCCTGCTTTTCAGAAAAAAACCCAAGAAGACTTTAAATGTCTGTTCTTACTTCCCTTTTTCAATTTCTATTACATCTTCTATTGTTTTTTAAAGTCTGACAGATCACAAGCTGGCATTAGAATATTACCCTTCTATTTCTACTCTAATTAAAAAAATGCATCATGACTCATCTGTTCCATAAATGCTTTCTACAATTAAGTCCTTCTATGCAATTTCCCTACCACACTGGGGAATCTTGACAAGTTCTCTAGACTAATTTTGAGTAAAATGAACAGGTTTCCTTACCCTCCTTCAAAAAAATTTCAAATATCAGAAGAAAAAAACAACAAAACTAGATTAACCAGCATTAAATTGGTACAACTGTATCTTATTTTTCTCTGTTTCAGATTTTTTTTCTTTTGATTCTTTCACTTCTCTGCCTCATGTCATAAAGAATGGGGCTTAGAAATTTGTTTTTATTTTCCTCTGTGACTGAAACTTATTTAAAATTTAAAGATATATTTAAATGCTGTGACTTGGTAATTTTTAATTCAGTTTAGAAACTAAGATAGAGATGGACTTCCAGTGTGAAAGAAAGAGAAGCTCCTATATTTTAACTTTTCACATTCAAAATTAGGTGGCAAATTTAGTTGGTACAACTGCAGAACAAAGGTCTGCTTTCCTGATGCCCATCTAATGCTATCAAATTTACAGAGCATTTGCAACTGGCAATACACCAAGTGACAGCCAAGTAACATTGCTAGTAATTAATTTACCTAAATGAGCTAATAAAACTTCAAATTTCAGCATAATGCTGTCAGTTTTCATCTCTCTTTCTCAAGTTTTCCCATTAACTTGAAGCACATCATGCTTCCTCACAGATTCCCTAGTAAAAGATGAGCTAATGTACTACAGCACTCAAGCAAAATCAGATTGGGTTGACCTAATTTCCTCAGCTCAAATACAAAATTATGTATAATAACAAAAAAGCTTTTGCTTATAATTTTATATTGAACTATTGGGATATACAGAAAAAACATGCATTAAAATCGCTCACTCTGAAAACAACCTAATAATTTGCTCAGGATTTGTGTATATTCACTACTGTCTGCAGCATGTGTCTTTTCTAATTTTTCAAACAGAAGTCAAAGGAAGGTCCCTGAAGAACAGCTAAACACCCAGGTACTCATTGTTAAAACAGGCATAAGTGAATGGCCTAGAATCCTTCTCCGTAACTTCCAAGTTCTTCCAGTAGTGTATAAAAGACAGAGCAGGCTCCCTCCTGCAAAATACACCAGTAAGATTTTCAACCTAAGATAACTTAATTTGAAAACATTTTTTGAGAACCACACAAATAAGTAGAAGGAGCTTATTCTTTTATTTTGCATTATATTCCTTAATTGCACATGCTGAGCTAAAAACACTGGCAACTAAAAATAGCATAACATTACCTTGACAGAACAATCTCCCTGATAACAAATCAGTTCTAGGAAAAAGACACACAAGGCCAGGGATCACATCTTTAATTAAATAAATAGTATTTAATTTTTATTAAAAGGATTTCATGTGAGACACTAACATTGTAAAGAGATAAATATGAGTATACTGTTTCAACTAACTTTATTTTTTTCGACAAATTTTAGTCAGCCACTTCAGTTTTCTCTCTTATACTGACTGCATTATAAAAGGATTCATACCTTATTTACTAATGTTAATAATCTTGATAGTGTCTCTTCTTCATAATGATATCTTTTTATTACCTCTTGTCAAATTTCTACCTAATAGTTTTTATCAAAGTCTGTCTAGGAGTAGTAAGTTGTTGTAGCCACTTATCCCAGAAAAGAGAAAATAATTGGTGACATGAAAATGCTAGCAACTCATATGAATACTACTCCCTTTTCCATGTTGACACTGAATTAACAAATGGAAATTAACAAAGTTAATTAGAAGTATATCAGCAGCATATACCTTTTTCAATTATAACATACAGATAAACACTGGAGTAGCTTATCTGGGGAGATGGTGAATCTCAGATTTTTAAAACAGTAAATACTTTTCAGCCAGGTCTACATGGACCACTTACAGTCCTTGCATTTGCATGAATCAATAGGACAAACTATATATGAGATATTTCCAAAATTTCCTCCTTCTGTAGGAGAGGGCCTACAAACCATCAAACTCGAAAGGTGCCTGTTTGAATGAACTTATATATAGTTACTCTCACCTCCACTCAAAAGAAAGAGTGAATTCCTGAGATTCCTTGCTCTATTTGTTTGCAGCTGCCATCTCTTAAAATTACCCAACAGTGCTTTTCACATTTATTATCCACTTTCCTCAGACTCAGTTTTCAACAACTCACCATCACCATGCATTTCCAGCTCCAACTACTCATCCATCTGTGTCATTTATTCTCTTATGCTGACACTGTCATCCAACTTTTAAAATTCTCCTTCCTCTGACTAAACTATTTGAAAAAATATATACTATGAACAAAAATAAAACATTCTCCATCTATTGTCTTTGATTATAAATTAATATTTTTCATTTGTATAACAAATAACTTAGCCCTAATTTTCTGTTTGATATGCATAACTGATTCCTACAGATGATTTTGAATGTATTTTCCATACATTTCTTGCTAGTTTACATACTGTAATTTTAAAAAAAATAATGTTGTCCTATGAAGTTTAGTCTAATCTAACTGAAAATGACAAGAGTACCAGACAAACTGGAGTGTAAAAATACTTAAATTCATTCATCTCTCTTTTCTAGAATTCCCTCCTGTTATATTGGGATGAAAAATATGTGGCTACTCTCTAGTTTTACTGAGTAGAAATAAACTTCAGCCTAAGGTATATTATTTGACTTTAACAACAGTGAATAATGTAAATGAGCAGTGGAAGTCAAAAGTATTGTCAAGTGGTAGAAAATTGACATTGCATTACTGGATCAGCTTCTTTGGTCAGGCTAATAGCATGATCCAAAACTATCAGTAACCCTAAAAAACCTCGTCACATTGTTTTAACAGTAATTATAAAGCACTCCTAATACACAGTTGCACCAGGCAGGATATATTTTTTCTATTTCAAATGAAGGCACAACATGCACCACGTAAATTCCTTCCAAAAATCTACACAAAATCAGAAGATATGTTAGTCCCAAACAAATATTCATTATTTCAGATTCTCCTTTTGTTCCTCATGAGGACCTCTTAGCCTTAACTACCCCATCACTATAGGGGCTCTTCAAAGCACCTTGCTCAATTAATACCTAAGGTACATTAGGGTACCTCAGGTCAGCTCAGCTGCTCCCCTTCCAAACTGAGAGATGTGTAGTATATCCTTGTAACCTGTCACAAGGAAGCCTATATTTGTATACTTGTTACACTTGAAGAGCAGTACTGAATAGGTGACTTGAGGTAAAAAACCTTTCAACTACTAAGAGTAATAATTTAAGGTCTTTGATTATACCCTGAGCATCACAGTATAGCTGTTTAAATTCCTTTGCCTTGAACTAACTCTGGGCATAATCAAGGCCACACTCACTCCTAGCATACATTAATACTTATGACAATCCCTTCTACTAGTTTCCCTTTTTTTTAACCTAGACCCCTGAAGAGTCTTTATTGCATGTACCTTTTTCAAGTGAAACACATTACACAGTTCCTCTACCCATAAACTCTCTCCTGTGGCTTAATTTCCACATCTATATAACTGAAATCTAGTAAATTTTCCTTCTTAGAAAAGCCCGTGGCACAGCTGTTGCAGCTGTGGGTCCTGATTATTTACCACCACTGTCTTAAGTGCAATTACTATATTCTTAAGGCAAAATGCTGACTCTATGAAAGAATTGCTGAATAGCCACATTTTTTATTTCACAAAAGGATAGGAAAAGTTTAAACAAAGAAGAAATTAAGAAAATACTTAACTTTCCAGAAAAAATTAGTCTGAAGCCTGAATGAGTTTCACCCAGTGTTTTTTCTAAATAGGAAAGACAAGGCCCTTTTCAGGCAGATTAATGACACTGTGCCTTTCTTTTTCAGCAGTAACTTTATCTCCATTAACAAATGGAATAAGAAATTGCCTACAGCTGTAGCAGTTGCTGAAATCAATCATCAGAAGCCTGATATAAAAGTACTTTATATCCATGTAAGAAAAGGATTATAGTAGTGTTAAAAATTACTATATAGTGGTCTTTTTTTCCTTACAAAATGGTTTGCACTGTAACATGCACCTTTTTCTCCTGGCTGCTGTGCACGAGAGAACAGGCATATAGCTAAGCTTGCACACTGAGCTGATGGAAAGTCCTGACTGGTATAATAATCCCATTTGTACTGAGAGCAGGAGGAACTTCTTGTTACTTTATAGATAAATTCTGACCTGGTTTAGAGTATTGAAAGAATTTTCTTTCATTGTAAGGGGGGGAAAAAGGTAACTACCATCATGTGGACTCTGAGAACACTATAAAAAAATTAAATCCTAAGTAATCCTAAATAACACACATTGTTAACAAAGGACAGTATCAGCATTTGGGTGGCATGACAACAGTTGTAGACATTACTTCTCTTTTGTATTACTTTGAATATATATTGTATGTTTTCATTAAGTTACCTGCTGAAAAGCACACACTAAGAGCACATTTTCACTTTATATATACCCGTTTTCTATCACCATTTTTCAAATATTGTAGCACTCTATGTAACAGGCCCTCATATTTAAATTTATACAATCAGTAGAACCTATTCATCAAGGTGAATATTGATTTGAAATCTGTGCATTAATTCTGACACCAAAGAGTGCACAAAGTGTAACTGCTGAGTGTACACAAGATGTTCGCACAGATCACTAGAAAACTGTGTTCAGACACTATGTTTCAAGTCACTTCCCAGATTGCTATTTCATAATTTTACCAGGAAAAAATAGGATTAGGACTCAATCACATTTAATACCGTGCTGATGAAAGGTTCATTTGAATACATTTAAGAACATATGAATAACAGGTTGCTTAGAATGGTTACAATGTCATTTGTAAAGAAAATTTCAAGCAGGGTTACAATTTTTCATATGGAATGTCACCATATGTTTTGTAAATCAATACATTTTGAATTATTTTACAGGTCATTTATGATTAAAAACCCCAAAAACCTGTTGCAGTTAAAATATTTCCAAAATTCTGAATGTCAATAAATGATTATTTACAATCTTACCTCTTTTCACTGTCACCTCCTGCTGAAGTTGACAGCAGAGAAAGGTTTACCTTTCTGATACTACTGGCACCACTCAGTCCTTGTCACAACACAGTAGTTAGTACATCCTTTCCTCCTCACATCTTGACCACACCAAAATTGTGCATCTAGTCAATAAACTACTGCAATATGCTGGAAATTTTAAATACACAGACTTGATACATATGATGTCCTATTCACTCTATAATAGCTTAACTGAAGTTAGTGATAAGCATAATTTACATCTGCTCAAACTTTCTAATGTTATGGTTTTATCTTTGTTTTTAATTCCATTTCATGCACTTAATGCTCTAGACTGCATTCAGTGTATACATCATTATGGTAAGCACATTGGCATGCACAGGCAATACAAGAATAGATTATAATTAATCTCATAGACAACCAAAAAGGGTGAAGTTGCATCATGCAATGAAACCAGCTTGGCCTGGGCTGCCATGCAGAAAAAAACCTACATCAATGAGTCTGCTGTACGGCTCCTAGGTAAGAGTTGATATGAAAGAGGTGAGTTATTTCAGCAATGAAGTCACAGGCTGAGAATGTTTATACTACTGTAAACAAAATACTGTACATAGCACCAGTATTACTCAGGGATGGGGGAGAAGATGCTTGGAAAGGAGGACAAAAAGGATGAGAAAGAAGTAGAGGGAGAAGGAATAAAAAATTACAGCAACCAGTCTGAAATCCAATTGGTTCTTTTAAATAAGCATTTTGTTATTTCATTCAAAATAATTTCACTTGAGCTTTCAAAGCAAACCTGAATTTTCAGTGTATTTTGAAGAAAAAAAAAAGATGAAATAATGAGATACAGAGCAACTTCAAAATGTCCAACATGTTCAATAATTGATGAATAACTAAAGATCACAAACACACAGATATGCAGAGGTGAACTTTTCAATGCAGTGCACAGGATCCATAAAACACAAGTTTCACTGATTTGAATGCATAATCAACCAAACTAAATGAATATGGACAGTATAAGGGATGCATTGATATGAGTGATTTATTTGGTCACCTTTTGCTGCTTTTCTAGTAAAATCCATCCCTGCTGTATAAAACGGGTTTTTCAGAACCTGTGTTGAATTGCCTTTACCTTACTCACCTTCACAGTTGCACTGAACATAACAATGTGACCAGAATTGCAGAGTGACCACCTAGCCTGTTCTAAATCATGTACATTAGGCACAGTACTGCACAGCCTGATTCCAAGAGAGTTCAGAAAGATATAAGTGAGCAGGTAATTTATTTTACTGCAGTATTCACTTGAGGTGCTACCCTGTGATGATAGAAGTACGATTTTGTAAGATTATAACATATTATATCGGTGTCTTCCATTACAAAAGGATTTGTTCCATGTTTATCCATAGGCATATTGTTTTCAAGCAATTTTTCTTAATAACTCTTAAATGTATATTATCACACTATTTTTAGCACTGTTCCCAAATAGATAAGTTATGCAGGGTAGCAATTCACACAACATCAAAAAATAACTTTAACAAGAAAACTAAATTTCACTTACTGTATAAGGTTTTTAATATAATCTATTGTTCCCTTCGCAGCACCATCACTTTTGGTATCTTTGTTTTTATGCACTAGTAGCTTTTCAAAATATTAATCTTTTCTGTTAGTAAATTGTCACAGAAATTTAGATCAAAATAAAATCAAATAATGGACAGTAGAAGTAACTTTCTGGCCTCTTGAAATGTCTTAGAATATCAGCAGAGAAACTGATCAATATATTTTGAAATTGACAGGTAAAAAACAATTTCAAAATTTTTCATTCCAGATGTAAAACCTCCAATTGTACTACTCTTACCTAGCAAAATTCACATCCATTTTCCAGAAAAACACTTCTAACCTTTTCACGGGGACAGACCTTGCATGCAAGACTCACACCACTTTTGGTCACCGTGTGCTATTTAAGAATACTAGTAGAATCTTTCATTAATTGCGTATTAAACATGTGAATAAATTCTTGGGTGTACAGGTATGCACTCACAAACTGCTGTACAGTGCATGCAAATGTTATCACCTGAGAAGAAGGTTACTGAGCTAAGAGTGATTAAAGCACTGCTGACAAAGCCAGAAACCTAGTGAATTATTTAAAGCAAGCAGATGAGGAGCCCAAAAATTTAGGAGCTCACAGACTTCCAAAGTGTACCATTCAAATAGCTACTATACAGTCAGTAATAGGAATTCTGGCATACACAGTATGTACTATAACATATAGGTATGTATCACAGCACAAATTATACATATTATATACTTTCCCATTGTTGTGGAAATAGAAGAATCTTTCTTATCTTACTTGACAAGCATTGACCCAGCAAAGATGAAATGCAGTCCCTAAATTTTTCTTAATAGAATCAATACACCAGTAATCTTTCATCTAGTTTTGACAGTGAAGTCCTCAAGATTCACACAGAACACAAAGTTGGTCTGAGTTCTACAGTCTCATCACTCTGAATATGATCATAAACATGTAAACACAAAAGAAGAATCATATCCTTGGTATCTGTTCCTAATGCAGCAGAGCATGATAGAAGCTACAAATGTAAGGATCTCAAATGATCAGGTCACATTACAGTTTACCATACCTTTACTTAACAGTTTATTGTCCTGCAAACAGTGATTTTCTGCTATAAAACCAGCCAGTCTTTGGAGATTCAATTATTAGATTTAAGGAGAGATTCAGTGATCTGTTTTCAGATTGTTGCTAGGAACCAACCTCATATTAGAAAAGGTTCTCTGCTTCAGCTGGAGAGAAGCTATCAAACTCATTTATTTCCTAACAATCTAAAATAGCAGGAGTTTCTCCCTTTAGTGTAGTCAAAAGCCGTAACAAAGTTTACATAGTTCATAAAAGACTGTTGCAAATTATAAAACCCAATCATTATTAAGGATCCTGTACTATTTAAAATAAATTACCAGAACTATCAAATGTAACTAAATTTCTGGGATATTTAGCCCTAGAGTCAATTCCTTACAACCCCTGAACATAAAACTCCTTTTCATAAACCAGCTACTGGCAAAGTTTAGTTTGAAAAAAAAGGCAATCCAATTCCTTGTTCTATTTGTCTGTTTTGAGGATTTGGTTTCACTTAACCAGATAAATGAGTTGATATGTTTAGGACTTATGAACTATTTGACTGAAGATAGCCATAAGAAAGTTCCTGGAACAACAGGGTGACTGGATTCATACCCATTAACCTGTGGTGATTTGAACAATTACATTGCCACTGCATTTTAGCTACAAAACCAAATGCACTGAAGTTTCAAATTTTCCCTAGGCAGCAAAGCTTATTCAAGTTGCATCAGACATTCATGTTTCTGACAGAGAGCTGGTTTAAAGAAAAGCTTTCTTTCCCATGAACTGAGTGCCTTGAGACAAGCCTTGAGATACCATGCTAAAAGAGTCCACAATGCATGTACTTAGTCATCCTTTCACATCCAGGGTAGAATAGCACCAGCCTGTCCTGATTGCTGAAGCTGTTTATGTCGCTTCTGTCCCCATCTCAAGCAAGCCCATTACTTTTCCTTTCCAGAATTCACTCACTTCCCAGCCAGTTTCTCTCACATAAAGAAAAAAAACCAAAACCAAACCCCACTATCTCCTTAATGCTCTAACTCTTCCTATGAACATTGTTTAAGGACCACATAACAGTTTTCCCCTGTCTGCCCAGGCTTTTTTCTCTAATGTGATGTTGTACTTGCAGCAGTTCCATTTAAGTGAAGTAGCAGAACAAATATCACCAGCTGCTATGTTAAAGCACAGGCACAGACCTCTGGCACTGCAGAAAGTGTGTTTGGGATAAGATGCACAATCACTGCACATGTGTTGATTTTATAATTTATGAAATATGTTACAGAAAAAAAATAGAATATGAAAACTTTTCCCAAAGTAAACATTGCAAAAGAGATTTAAAAAAAAAAAAAGTTAAAACATTTCACATCCTCTGGAAGAACTGTATCTATACAAACGCTTGTCAAGGATAGAGTGCTGATATAACCAGGGAGCTTTGAGATACTAAAAGGAAAAGGACACAGCAAGTGATATCAGAATCCAATCCAGCCTTGGTCTAGCCAAAGGCTTATGGAAGCTCATAAAAGAAGGTAAGAATTGTAAGCTATTAACTTACTCATATTTATTTTCTATTAGAACATGGTTTAGTAGAATTCTACATTGCTCACTGAAAATAACCATAAAGAGTGTTGCTAAACACCCTAAACATCTTTAATCCCAAAGGGCTTGTCTATACAGAAAGAAGAAAAAGAAACTATGCTAAACACACCGGAGAACTAGGAAGAGTAGTGTCCCAGGACTTCTGGGAAAAGCAAGTGTGGATAATGCAGTAAGGACTGAAATGTAGGCTTACTAATCTATCTCTGATGAGGACTGTAAAGAATATGTTTCTATTCAAGAACTGCTTACTATGGAATCTCACTACAATGATCATTAGCCAGTAAATGAACTGGTATGATGGAAGATATGTCAGGATTGTGCTCTATGGAACAGTTGGATCCTTAAGTATTCTTTCTAATGTTAGATTAGATCACAGACTTCTGTTACAAACCATGCATGACAAATTCACAGTATCACTGATGAGCACGCCTGCACTCCCACCACCTTATCACTAATGCAAAGTCCTAGACACACTGGTCTGGATGAAAAGAAAGCATCTTTGTGCAGGCAGATCCATCTTCTTTATGAGACTGCACAAAGATGTCTTTTAACAAAGCAGTAAAGCTGACAGGCCAAACTTTGTTAGCCACAGAACCATCAACCCACTGGTACTGTAAATCGTAATTCACACTGAACAAAAGCAACCAGACTGTCCTTAGGAATTCTTGCCAGGCTTCTCTCCATTCTTGCTGCTCGCTCAGATGAACACAGACTGCTACACCGAATATTCTGTAGTTCACTCAACCTCTTCTAGCAGCTTGCCAAGGCCTTAAGATGGGTTATAGTCATAATACACAAGGACAGTAACCTCCACATCTGGAGGTTATGAATTACTGCAACTTCACTGCCAGGCATGCTTTTACACAAGTCTGACGGTGTACTATGGCCTGATGAAAAACAAGTGCGAAGTTCCTGACTGATCATGATGCTACTTCAGTCCCATTCCATTAAGTACATACACACATGGAAAAACCTCTGTGCTTCCAGAAGTATCAAAGTTTGCAGTTTCATGTACTTTGAAAAACTATACAAGTTCTATTCAAGAAGTGGTTTTGTTTTTTATATATATATTTCTTCCCTTTCCCAAAAGGCGTTATTAATGTAGTTATGGACCAAAAATAAAAGTAGGTATCTTGAACTCCCTACTTTAACCAATTTTTGAGAAAAACAGACAAATTTTCATGCCAGCATTACCATTCTGTATGTGCATCAAGGACTACAACAGTTTAAAAAGTTTAACAATTTAATGCTATGTAAATGTGTAACTGAAGTGTCATAGATAATTGAGTACAAGCACAGCCAAAATAATCTGTGCACCTGCAAAGTATGGAAAGGAATGTTTTTCCTTTGATAAAGACTGGCCATATACCATAATTGGTTATGTCTTTCTCACAAATAACATGAGCAGTTAAAATGAGCAGCATAATTTTGTTAAGTGTATATTGTACAGTAATTAAGAATCAAAATATGTTGGGGTTTTTATACAAATGCATAACATTACTTTCATTTTGGATGAACAGTAAAGACTAAACAATTCATAAGAAAGAAATTACATTTTTTACTGTAAAATGGTTTCTCTTTAGGATCTACATATTTAAAAATCTATTAGAGTATACAGGGACAGATATAAAGTTTAAGAGAAACAAATCAAAGACTTTAAGCCAATGTAGTTGTGAGGAGAATAAATTAGGGGAATACTTACTCTACTTAAAGTGCTTCAATGTTTTTTTCCATTAACTACAGTTAAAGTTAATGATGTTCCTATAAATTACATTATGCAAATAGATATCACCTTAAGTGTTTGCTATACATTGCTCTAAGTCCTGCATTGCCTTCCAACCTTTTGTAAGAAACCACAGGACATTTACATGTACTAATGATCTACCTTTCTTGATACTATGTTAGTATAATTTTATGAGACAAGTAACCTACAGGATTGACAATTTTCATGGCTAGTATTTTCTGTGAGGGATTTCTCTTTTTTCTTTTCTTCAATCCATTTGACAAAGCTCAGATCTGTAGGGCAGAAGGTACACACTGCTACACAATTTTCCTCATTTCCACTTCTTTTGTTTGTGAGGGCATAGATGACAGGATCAGAAAAGTGGCATGATAGCCTGATGCCGTTTTTATTCACAAGCACACTCCAGCTAAATTGACTTGTATGGAAATTTTCACGCTTTAATAAGAACATAAATATACTGATATTAGTACTTCTGAAAACAGAAATGTATTAATAGCAAATACTTCATGCATCAGGAGACGTGTATGAGAAGTGAAAAAATCTGATTCTGATTCTGTGACTAGTACAAATTCTAAGACCATCAGTATAAAAACTAATATGGAAACACCATTACCCACATTTACTCTTCTGTTTCTCTAAGGCATCTTAAGGATGCAAAGGAACAGACAAGGACAGAGTTCATCAAGAGGTAGTCTGCATTCATTGGGTAGTATTAAAAACCTTTGAAAAATATGAGTAAAATAGGTATAAAACATACCTTTATGAATTTTTTTTATCATGAAGAGACTTTTTTTGTCACTTTTTCTGTTGAAGTAAAAAGCTGTCATTACAGGTTAATGCTCTTCCTTTATTCTCCCACTACCATCCAGATCTGCTATAGATGCAACTATTTTTGCTGAAAATGAACCTGTGTCTAGGATGTGTCTCTTCACTTTGAACTCCTGTATGGACTAAAGGGACACAATTTTTCCAGTGATTCATACACAGCAAATCACTGTAAGATTTATTTCATTCTAAGCTGTATTATGTGACTCCTTGAAGGGCAAATGAGTTGCAAGAAGTTGGAGGGAAAATTAGCCTGTACAAGAATGTCCTAATAGTTTAAGGTCTTTTAAAATATAATAGAACCCCAGAAACTGTTGAAACAAATATTGTATCTTGTAATAGCTGAATATTAAGATTACTTTTTCTAGAAAAAAAAAAATTGTCTTTGGTGATAACATGAAGAAATGTACTTGAAGCATCCTTACAAATGGTTTAAATATTTCCTATGAAGCTTAAGTTCTTTCCTCTGATATTTTCTCTGCCACTTAAAATAGGTAAGGCTGGCTGACCAAGTCCTGCAGAGGAACAAACTTAAACGTACCTTATTCTTAGATGACTCTTCTTTTAACATGACTTTCATTTCTAAGAACAGACTTGAAAGTGAACAAGGTTTAGAAAATCTTAAAATGAAGGAACTGAGGATACGCCCAAATCCTACTGAACATTCATTGCCAAAATCCCAACACCTTTTGGTTCCTTCCCATCTCATATGTGTTTCAGCCAATAAACTGACACATTCCCAGCTGGGATATTAGCTTCCTTTTATCTCTTGGGAATAAGAACCTAGCTGCATATGAACTTTCCAGAACTACGAATTGTATTCAGATGGCAGCGTAGACAGTGAGAAAATGAGTCAGTTCTGCTCTCTCCTCAGCAGAAGGCTGCTTTGCCCATCACTCAAACCAAAATTCTGGAGAGTGCATAAGCTGTCAAGTCAGAGGAGGAAGAAGATGAACGCAAGTAAATAAGGGAAGTACCACAGACCCCTTCCTGCTCCCCACAATATTTTCAAGGAATGATGAGAGTAGTGGATAGACTGGTTTCATACCTCTCTCTAAATATATGTCAATTCCTTTCTCTATTTTGTCACACAAGACCCTCCTCATCCTGTGCCATGCTCTCCACAGTGACAGCGTGCTACTGCAGGGGTAATTCTGCCCTTGTTCCCTGCAGCAAAGCAACAACTCTTTAGGAAGTGCAGAGGTAGAGAGAGATGTGTCTCTATTAATACTTCTGCTAGAGCTATGGTTACACTTCTTAATACTTATCTTGTGAAACTGGTATCAGGACAGTGGTACCAGCAGTCAGCATTTCCCAGCTCCAGGTTCCCACCTGCTGATTTTCTTTTGGTTATGAGTTTAAATTCTTCACCCAAATCAGTAGTTTGAAAGAGAAATGGATCCTTATTTATTTTAATAAACCACCACTGAATCCTTCTCCTCCTCTACTAAAGTATGTTTTCAAGACTTTATTATGATTAGGAAAAAGATTCAAATAAACAGCTATAAACCTGCAGGGAATCTTACAGCACCATGCCATGAAGTTAATGCTCAGAATATTAATTTGCTTAGCAGGCCTGCTGTCACGCTAAGGTCTATTTCCATTGTGTGTTACCACATTTGATTGCATGGGAATGTTTCCTTGGATAAATTTGTTTCTATGCAACTGTTCTTTCATGAAAGGTTTTTTTAAGTACTGTACCTCAAAGACTTTGCTTCATACTGTATCACCTACTTGGTATCCTCTGAGAATGCCAAAAAGTATATAACTCCAAAACTGCTTTTCAAGACATTGAGAAAAAGCAATCTTCAGTCTAATGTCTGCCAATTTTTAGATCTCAAAGTCAGAGAATGAAAAATCTGCCTTTAAATAAATGTCACTCTGCCAGATATACTCTGTTCCTTCCCTCTCATTTCTGTGGTATTTTACCACTACCCTGCAGCTGTCTGGTTGTTTATGAAAATTTTGGACTTAATTTTCTGTTCTCTTCTTTCTCTAGGCATTCAGTCCTGGGGGTGAAGGGTGCTTTTTGTTTGTGCACAGAAAAGAGGGAGGCTCCAAATGTTCATCAGGGACCAGCCTTTGAGCAAGGCACACATGATATTAGAGCAGTCTCCACAGACTTAGATCTCATGCAGGCCAGCAATTTATTTTCATTTACCTCCTGCCTGAGAGGTTATTTCACTGATTAATCTACACAGGCAGGTTCATTCCTGTCTCTTCAAATCAAATAAAACTGTTAGTGACACTCCTAATCAATACAAAAGAATTCCAATTTACATTTCAATGTTAGTCACTTACATGCAAAAATTCTCTTTCTCCATAAACCTAAGTTTTATATATGTAGCAACAAGAGTCAGAAGACTCCATTCTGGCATATTAATCAAACTCAACCACAAATCAGCCATTACTGAGCTTCAATGCAAAACTTCCAAAAGGCTGTCAATATTCTGTTTGCTGTTGTACCACTGGCTGGCATCATCCTATCCCAGCACCTTGGTTTCAATTTACTGTTATTTAGCTGACAAGTACAGACTTTGCCTACAATGTGAAGTGTCTTGTGCTTGACAGCTCTATTGATTATGATAACTAAGAAAAAAATAATAAGAACAATCATTTCAATAATTCCTTCAATAGAGCTTGTCCCTCTCAATAGCAAAAATCAATGAGACAAAGTAATTCCTAGCAGTTGGTGCAGACTTTGCTTTGTGTTTTGTAAATTGTCCCCTGACTTTTCAACAAATATTTGAGAAAGACAAGATTTATAAGCATAGACAGTAATTGCTTTCAACCAGCTTTACAAAATAAATATAAGGGGATTTCCACGATGTCAGCAGGCATTCACCACCGGCTTAATCCCACAAACTAATGTAGTGTGCAGAATTGCACAGGTGAGGCCAGGGGTTTTGGGCAGGAGGGAGAGTTGGAAGTGTAGGACAGCCTTTTTCTGAACAAGAAAATAATGAAGAAATTCTCGTGACTGGAAGTATAAAAATGTACCTACATAACTCTATGTATCCGCAAAGAAAAGCAGTCCATTAAATATATAAAATCTCAAAGAAAAAAAGGTGTTTTAATAATTTCTCTGCCTTCCTCACCACTTCTGAGAGAATTTTTCAAGAGCAAGTAGAATAAAGGAAGATACACTCTCATTATATTATATCCAACTTTACTAGATAGGTAAATTTATTGATTCTCAAAAAGTTCAGCTTCATAAATTGGGAGGGAAAGGGAGTAAATATGTCTAATGCTCTGTGTGATCAGATTAAATTTATTTGGCATTCAATATAAGCACCACACACAGTATTTTATAATTTAAGTAATCTTCCCTCTCAATTCACAGGCTTCATAACAGCTACAGGGCAGGTCTACCATTTAAGTGTTGAAAGAGGCTCAGCCAAGTTAAACATTATAATTTTTTTTTTTAAATACAGCATAAATGCTTTTAAATGCCATTTATGGCACCAATTAGAAATGATGTTAGTTAACACACCTATATGGAGCAACACTCTCTTGATCAATCTGCTGGCACATTTGTTCAAATTTCCACTTGCAGCATGACTCCTACCAAGATACTGGGAGATTATTGTTTTAAATGGTACTAAGCAACCAAGACAGTGCTCTGCTGGCAGAGAAAATCATGGTTCTTGTGCCAGCTCCCAGAACATCATGTTTATCAGTAATGGCTTTGCAAATTTGCTCACATTTAACACATACAACATCTGAACTACTTGAGAAGAAATTACCAGAATTCTCATTGCAACCAACTACTACAAGCTGCTACATGTACTATATTGCTACAAGTACTGCTTCATTAAAGATAGAAAAAGCATTGCCTTTTAAAAGCAGATTAAAAACTACAGATTCTTACAAAATCAAGACGCCTAAAGTCACACTATAAGTCACACTCACTGGGATTCTGTTCAGTCTGCTTACCAAGACAAAATCTTGGAAAAATATAACACTGAGTACAGAGAAAACAGACACTTAAAACATTTATTCTTCACATTTCACTTATGTGAACCCAAAGGATCTCATTATTCACAGATCAACTAGCAGAAACTATGAGCCATGAATCTCCTAAAAACCGAAATGGAAACTGGGGTGTTTTTAGCAATAACTGCTTACAAAAAATGCATACAAAGTTACTATATATCATAATTGTCCTGTCTTTACTCATATGGGAACCCCATGTTCCCATCATATTTCACTAAAGGAATTTTTACATACCTGTTACTGATAAAAGGAGATGCCTCTGAAATTATCAGTAACATGGCCCAGCTGGCACAGGTTCCTCATAGTCAAACTGTCAAGATTTGACTATTAATGGTCTCACCTTCTGAATAAGACTCTCAGGCTCATATGGACCAATCAAAATCGCTTCTTTTTAAATTTTTTTTCTTGCACATACAAACTTACTATGAATGCCACAGAATTTGTACATACTATCATCTAAAATAATTCCCATTTTTTCTTTATATTAATTTTCATTTCAGTCCAAAGGTCAGCTTTGCCAGCTGAAGCAAAAGCAAATACAGAGCAAAAGCAGAGGATGCCCTTGAAATTCAAAGGGTGATCCTTATTAACATGCTTGCAAAATTCTTATTCCAAAACTGGCATTCATGCTTTTGTCAATTCCTGTATACTATCTTTTTCTACCCTGATCATTTGTCCTTCCCAACTCAAGCATTTTCAGAAGTTAATGAAAAGAGCAAAGAGAAGAACAAACCAAGTCTACCAGCAAATTTTGGGGAGAGGTGACTAGTGATATCACATTACTGTCTGATGAGGCCTTCCGCCTTTGCTAATGATAACCTCAATTTCCCTCTTGCCAAAATCCAACTTGCCTTTCCTTACTGCCCAAAAAAAGAAAGTTGAGAGAGCTTCTGTCAGGAAATACAGAGCCTGAGAACACCAGCATCACGTGGTGGCTGGTGAGACCTGCAACCCACAATTACCAGCTGGAGCTGCAATTGTAATCTCAGGAAAATCAGCAAGAAATTTCTGAGCTGCATCTGAACAGCATCTGTTCAAGAGATGGTAATCAGCTGCCAAAAAAACGACAGAAAATCATGGGAGTCCCAAATATTTGGAGAGATCTTTCATGTAAGACAATACCTCAGCTAGAGCTCTTGATCCAAAAAAAATGGTGTGGAATATTGCCCAAAATAAGTAAGTTTAGTTATCTTAATTTATTTATTATGGGTCCCATAATCACGTAATTTGGGGAAGTAGTGAAGAGATGTTATTTCCTTCAATTTTTTACTACTTGTCTTTCTTTCTCTTCTGTACATCTGCATGTTTTACTTTATTTCTAGGTTTAGTAGAGAAGAGACTGCTTTCTCATTTTTTATGCAGCACAAATTACAGAAAGGTTCTAAAGGTTAAAATGCACAGGCCTCAGGCCTACCAGTAACAATAACAATCTTAAAATCCATTAAATACATTCTGTAATCACACCAACTGTTATTAGAAAGAATAACATGATGCATGGATACTGAAAATCTACTGTCTTCTCTGAGACTCTCCAAACACCACTAGGAAAAATTAGCTCACGGTACTGCTGCTGGTTTTTGCTACTATCTTACAAAAGACTACATTTCCTATGTTTGTAATTCAAAAACTTTTCTTACACATACACTACCAAAATCTGAACTAGGAAGAAATATCTCAGCTACAATATTCAAATAAAACTGCAGTTTTGCTATAGGGCAGATAAAATCACCAGGGATAATGCACTTGAGCCTGCCTAGTACTCAACAAACAGAGAATACACTGAAATGAAACCCTTAAATAGAGCACTGATTCTGTAGGTAAGGCAAATTATTAAAAAGCAAATTGGGTTCTCCTTTCCACAAGCCATTCTGCCTGTGCATCTTTCCTCCAGCTCTAAAATTGAGTTTATCAGTCTGAGGTTTTTTATTGGGGGTTTTCCTCCCATTTGTTGTTCACCTTACTCTAAGCTCATATCATATTCTGTATCTACCCTCCATTTACCCAAAAGATTATCAACGAGAACCTCAGACTTTGTGTTTAGAGAAACATAAATACAGCACAGAAGAAAAGCTATTAGCCTTCTCCCCAAATTACCTAGAAAACTTTGGGGTTATATGGAAACCTTTCTACCTTTTCATCTACAGTCATCA
Source organism: Anthoscopus minutus (assembly GCA_013399455.1). Taxonomy (NCBI): domain Eukaryota; kingdom Metazoa; phylum Chordata; class Aves; order Passeriformes; family Paridae; genus Anthoscopus; species Anthoscopus minutus. Next base: position 60,302 of record VWYI01006479.1, on the reverse strand, counting down.
GTTTGCCAAGTTCACAATCTCAGCTTTTCCAATGCAAATGCTTAGTTCTGAAGAAAACTGAAGGAGACCACAGTTTATTCGTAAAATTAATGTAACTACGTGACATCTTGGTGAAAGTCTGAACTATTATATATTAGCAGGTGTTCTACCTGCAAAAAAGCACATTACTATGATATAGAATAGCTGATGTATGTAATAATGTAGTAAAAATTACTAGAGATTTGCAAGGATGAAAAAAACAACACAACTATGTGCCTGGTTGGTAGCCCACATAAAGGCATTGCTCTTACTTGGAAGTCTTACCTACAGCTTAAAGGTATGCCCGAAGAAAGAATTAAGAGTGAACTGGAGAGGAAGACAGATTATACAATTTAATATGAAGTTTGGATTAACTGTTTCAAATGAAGCAATTATTTTAAGATGTCCTTGATTTGTGAATACTCCCAAAATTCATTTTTAACTGCTTTCTGCAACCAAGGCTCCACAGACTCTCTAAAAAATCTCAAGCAGAGCGCTCTGGTGCCTCTTCACAAGTTCAGTTTTAAACTGATCACCAGATTTTGAAACAGAAGCTCATTTTCTTCCCCACCTCTCTCAGCTAAGATGACTGGAAATTGTTGCCAAGCTCTCGGGGAACTTAATCTAGGTTTTATTTATTTTCACTACCACTGAGGAGTGACTTTCCAAGGCCATGCACTCTAATGCTGTTTTGGGCAAGGCCAGGGCACCACGGGCCTGGCAGGACCCTCTGCCGGGGGGGAGCCCCATTCCACCCCAGCCATCATGGAACAGCGAGGACCTGGGGCAAGCAGCAGCCCAGGGTGGGCACAACTCAGTCCCAGCCACCTGCCACCACAATGGCCTGGCCACTGCTGCAAGTGCTGCCAGGAATGGGTCCTCATCCTCAGGGAAAGGGCGAGGCAGGAGCAAGGTCTGGGTGGACCCAGGATGTCACAACTGAAGCCAGAGGACAGGGCTGGAGTAGCACCTCTGCAGCAGCCAAGGCTCCAGGCAGCCTGTCAGGGCCAGCAATGCCTGTGGGTGCCAGAACAAAATTTCTCCTAGGCCCAAATGTGCCAAGTGAATATTTAACCCTGTGGAAAATTTTAATGACTCAGAGATATTTTTTGATGGAAATATTGTCACAGATTTATGTACAGAAAGTTGGCCAGGCACTGCAAGATTAAAAAGTGCTGCTTTTACTTTTAAGTAAATGCTGCAAAGTATTATTTGTGAAATTGATTTCTTAATCTCTCCTGCCCAGTAAGTGCTCTCTGAATAGAATTCCACACTAAAAATTAATTTACGGGGTTTTAAGCAGTGAAAAAAAGGACAACAAAAACACAACATTACAGCTCTTACATTAAGGACATAAATGAGGTGGAACAAGCTCAATAGGAGCATTTATCTGTGCTATTTTATTTTTTAATCACTATCTAGTGCTATTTTCCTTTAAAGAAAAAAGTAATTACAAAAATGTGTAACATTAAGATAATGCCATTCCTATAACACTCCCTATGCATTCTGAAGGCGCTGACAAACATACACCTGTCATTACCACACATAACAATGAATAGAACAGTGAGATTGCATTTTCCTGATCCATTCTGTAATAAAAAGTTACCTTGCTCTGTTCCAGAGGAAGTCCACAAATACAGCAATGTAATTCGCCTGTAGTTTAGACATGAGTGCATTTTTGCAAAATGTAGTTGTACAAATATTAGGGAAGAGTATCCCAAAATTAAAAAACAATGATATGAAAGAAATGAAAGTAAAGGTAAGGTTCTAAATTATACTTTGTTCTGATACCAGAGCAAAACAACATTAGTACATTTAGGAATAAAATATTCTGAATTCAATTTAGGCAAAGTCCTGGAATGACTACTAGACCTCAGACATTGTCATGGTTTTCTTAGGAGAACTCTGACGAAAGATCATAGGTCCACTGCTTGATTGCTACGCAGAAAATAAAAATTATTTCATAACAACACTGGTTCTACAGATTTAAATATTAATGTCAAATTTCAGACAATTAAAATTTAACACAAAGTTGCAGAAAAGCATACAAAATTTTTAGTTGTATGTTTATGTTTTGGGTTTTTTCTAAGTAGCATCTTAGTTTGTGAGTCTTGATAAAATCTTAGGTTAACCTCTAAATACCAAGCACTGGAATGAAACCTATGGTAACCAACTTTTTGGCTATGTTTCCTGAAACACCTTCAGCTTTAAGCCCAAAAAGAAGTCTGACTTTTAACCACCCATTTTTACTAGCACAGTCCTACTTTTAGAGTCAAACACATAATTATCAACATCTGCCAGCAGATATCAGTTAAAAAGAGACTGGCCAATGTTTGGGGCAACTTTTCTGTCTACTTTTTCCCTTATTAACATTTTACATACTAGGATTGCATAGAAGCTTGGAGTGTTATATTACATCACAATGACAGCTTACTGTAAGAGGAATAACTGAGTTCTCTTTATAATCATGTTCTCAGTGCCAGCCAGTGAGCTAATGGGTAGCCTGAAAGCTTCCCTAAGAATGAAAGGACTCACATAACTGTTATTATAGTAAACAGCCTCGCTACAAATCCAAAGCTTTGAAGTTCTCACTGTAAAATATCTGCCCTTAATTCAGCAGTTGAAAATCCTTTGACTCTACACACAAACCTCTCAGTCAACCTTGTCAAGTTACCTATATTTTGACACTCTGCAGAGTCTAATAGAGATTTCCAAGCCCACCATGTAATACAATCTGAACTGTTGGCAGCTACAATTGACTTCACATGCCATGTCTTTCTGATCTCTGCTGCTAACAATACTTTGTCAACAGATGTCATCATATGTAATTGTCAAGAAGAGCCAACACATGTGTTGTTCAGCTCATAGATTTCCTTCCAAAGATATACAGGATGTATATTATGCAGGCAGGCCCATTGTAGCCATTCAGACACTGTTCAGTGCACTGGTTGGTCTGCAAATTTGCTTCAGTGCCCACTTTTAAAACAAACTGTTGAACTTGCTTGTAGAAAGGGGTTTGATTGAAAAATAAAAAAAAAAAAAAAGAAAAAAAGTCCCTAAAACTGACCACTGTTCCTTCCTACCTGCCCATGAATACACCACAACTCTTTGGCAGCTGGAGAAGGTGATCTCTCATATCCCTGGCCAGACTCTTTGGCAGTTTATAGTGTTAACATTATAGCACCCATGCTCATGGAAAACTCTGAAATCCCCCATGTGCTACTCTATAACACTCAGACATGTATAAGAAAATGTTCCAATATCATTTCCAGACCACAAATGCTGAACTTCAAGATAGTGGGTATTTACAGAATGAAAAGATCTGTATGCCCTGCCCAAATGGATATCAAATGCATGGACATTCTGTCTCATTTTAAAAAAAATATGCTATCTAATCCTGTTATGAAATGTACACACCAATCTGGTCAGCTGCATTCAGATCAACTGATATGGTCACCTATCTTTTCAGAAAAGTAGCACTACACTTGTCACATTAAAAAAAATATATCCTTACTAGAGCAAAATTATCAACTATTCCTCCATATCAGAATTATTCCAGTCTCCAAAATGATGAAAAGATACAATTTTGAAAGGCTACATCAGCCAAAAGGAACAATTCATAAATGAACTCTAGTTTACAGTGTGCTACACAGTTAATTACTTGCCAATTTTCTGATATAATTTATCAAAAGCAAACAAACAGTTCCGAGAAACTGAAGAACAGTACTTATTTTAAAGAGTTAGCTTTTTCACAAGTACTTATCTAAATACATTTCAGTAGCAAAATAACTGATCACTATTGTAATGAATTACTGAAAGACAGATATTGATCTTATCTTAAACTATATACACTTTACATAGACATGTAAACCTTATATGGCACTGAACAAAGGACTTAAGGAAACTACCATGTTAAACAATGATTCAGGAATGTGCAGTACAAGGGACTCATGTTTCCATCAGTGTTGCATAAAGCAAGAACTCTAAGAAAATATAGGGGGATTTGGTTATTTTGTTTTTGGTTTTATGGGTTTTTTATTGTTTTGGTGGGGTTTTGTTCTGTTTTTTGAGGTTTTTTGGCCTTTTTTTTTTACATATTGGATGAAATTTTAGAAACCTACAATTCAATTAACCTCTAACTTTCTTCAAGGGATAAAACATATTCTTTTTAAATATAAAAATAATGCTATCAAGCGCTTTTGAAAAAAGAGCCATTTAGTTCAGATTTAGAGAGGTACCATTTTGGAAAGAACTAGAGGCATTAACAGTAGAAAGAACTCTGAAAAATACACAGCCTATAAAATAACCTTAAAAAATAAAAAGAACTGAGATCATTACTTTAGCCAGCAGGCAGATCTACAGTACCATGTTCTCAGTACAAATCTGCTCGTTAAATATATCTATATATATTATATAAATATATATAACTTCCTATGCTGACAGCTGCTATAAAAATTCTTGTAAAAAGCTCCTAAGTACAGCAGATTTGATTCCCAACTATATTGTTACATTTCTTATATTAGGAGGGGAGAGATAAAAAGTATCAGCATGAACTTACAGGTCTTACAGCTCTGAAGAATTTAGTTTCTATTCTTGTTACTCTTGACAGCACTGAAATTGCATTGCCAGAGTGATTACATGTTTTTACTGAATTGCTTTAAAGCCCGAGTCTCATACATGTGCCAGGGTTCACTTAAGGTTCCCATTCTTCTTGCAAGTGACCACATCAAAGCTTTTGTCTATAAGAAATTTTATTTTACTCTGAAATGGCAAATATTCTCCAGTATTAAAAAAGCTTAATAGTACTAATTTGATTACTCATGCGTGGATGCATTCTAGTCACCAACTAATTGTCTTTTGACTGGTTCAAACATTTCTTCACAAAGCTCCAGACAGCTTCAAATTAAACTCAGCTGGGAGAAATGGATCACTGTGATGTGATGTGGGATCACTTTCCTTCATGTGGGAAGTGCTAGGGAACAGTAGGAAAACTCGGAAAACCAAAAGAAATGTCAGAACATAAGATCAGGCAGTCTGGGAAAGACAGTGATAATGAAAACACTTTACTGGAAAACACTGGGAGGTGCCGAGACAATTTCGGCCAATTGATATTCAACCTTAGCCCCTATAGCCTGCTGCTCCTGTAAAGTAGTGGATCCTTAAGGACAAGGATCTTATCTGATTCCTCAACTCTTTTTACCATTTTTTCCCCTTTTTTTCTGTTACAAAAGATGTAGCCCAAAGTAACCAGTATCCCTGAAAAGTGAAAAACCCAAAGCAAAAATAGTGCCTTTTTGTCCAAGTCCTTTCCCCCCACTCATTTGCATCATAATGCAAACTTTTTGTAATGTTAACTTTTTGTAGAACTAGTGAACAAAGAGAAAATGATGCATTATTTACTATGTTTTTTGAAGGTGACAAAGCCTATCACAGGAAAAAGAAGTAGAGATAAAAAGCGGAGCTTCTCCAGGTAAGAAATGTTATCTGAACTGGCAAACCCCTGCAAATTTTTGTAACTGTCTCAGAGCTTAGGGGAAAAAACCTACCATGAAATTAAATTGCTTTTTGACTGAAAGTCTCAAAGGAAATCAAAGGTTAAATACTGTCAATGTCACATAAGAACAAAACTAAATCAACTTTTTTTAATAGCTGTCCTTTCTTTTCACAAGCATTAATTCTTTTTCTAAATCATGTCTAACCTTAATGCAAACTACCAGCTAAGGAAACTATCTGTCAAGCACTCCTGTAATTTCTGTGCAAAGATCTAGTGAAAAACAAAGAAATCAATTAGCTAAATACCTAAGCAAAACAGTTGGTAACAACTAGCCTCTGAATAATACCTATAAAGGTATTATATAACCTGCATTTTGGGAGGTTTTGCTTTGCCTGAGAAAAATAAAAGTCTTTTTTAAACCCAGAACAAAATATTCCTCTAAAATACCTACTGATTCTTAGTGTCTGAGCACTTCTAGTTTATAAAGACTGGAGATCAGACTTTATCCACTCCTTTTGATGTTTTCCTAGCACAATCTCTTTCCTTTGGGCTGCCATTGGTTGCCTGCCTGACATCACCTATCATGATTTTGACTAGAGCACAGAGCACTCCAAGAACTTAAAGATGAGACATAATCACAGTTTTGGATCTGGGTGCTCCAAATCCATCAAGCCTATGTACTAAGATCTATGAAGATGACAAATCATTATTGCACTTTTATAAATATGTATTCAGCATTTCTCTAACAGCAGCAGCACACTGTGGTGCACTAAGTAGCCCCAAGAGACATGGTAACACCTCTGGGTAGTAATAGAAAATTACCACAGCTCGCTTATCAAAGCTTGTAGAAACACTGTAGATCTGGCAAGATTTTTTTTGTCTTCTGAAGCTACTACTAACATAGATGAGTTTTGTGTATATACTGTAAATTCAGTTAGGAAAGATGAGGATAGCACTGAAGAGAATAACTAAAAATTTTTTACATGAAAAACTGATTAATTTCAGCTCTGTTTAAATTCACTTAGGAGAATAAGCAGCACAGATATTTGCTCTATACAGTAGTCAGTTGACTAGGAAGAACCCAAAAATGTTGCATTACATACTTAATCACTATAACTTTAATGTACAGAACAGGTACAGCTTGTCTATAATATCAACAGTGTCTCCAAGACCTGAAGTCAAGGAATTCTCTAGAGAATTGTGGTAACTGTAATAAATACTAAAATTGTGTAACAGAAAATATCTTCCATGAAAGAGTACAAATAAATGTACCTAATGAACCCACTTTATGTATCAGCATGTCGAGTTAACATTGATTTCCTAACCTGTCATAATAACAAGCTTCAAGTTTCAAACAAAGAATGGTGAGGAGTGGTTGCTATTCTTCTCCAGGGTAGTACAAAGATGTATAATGTTTCCCTTCTCACAGTGACAATACATAAATTAACAGGCAATGTACCACTTAATCTCCTTAAACTGTGATTAATATTATACATATATAATGTATAATATATTTAAATACCTTCCTACTTTGTGGCCAAAATATGAATGTATGTATTTGTCTGAATACAATGGCCTAAATTTCTGCTCTTCCTCCCTCTGTTTATGTGGGCCTCTGATAGCTTTGCATTTCTCGTAAAGAACATGTTAGGGCTTAGCTTGTTTCTGTTGCACCTACCATGTTTCTGTTGATCTTTCCATTCAACCATCTATATTTAGACACATGGATTAAATTAAAAAATATATAATATATAATAAATTTAAAGAATTTATTTCTGTCTATAATGTGCTTCTACACTATTGTCTTTGAACTGGCTCAATTTATGTTAGAGGATCACATATAAGTTACATGACGACCATGTAATGTTTAGATCATAATTCCTTCCCCATGCTGTTCAAGATCAGTTTCAGACCCTGCAAATTCAGGTGGTCTCCCTTTGTGCTAACAGGTATCAGTCTCCTGAATCACACTGAGGTCCAGATAGAGTTTCTTTCATTCCACTAGCATTTAATGTGAAAACCTACATCAGATGCTGAGTGGGGGTTGGAAAAGATCTGGCAGCTGGCATGAGTGGGAGTAAGCAGCCTAAGGACAGTGTGCAAAATGCAGCAATGAATGACACTTCCATTTTTATCAGAAACTGAGCCTGGGTTTGCTAAAGAATCTGATCTGCTACTTAAAACTGTATTTCTCACCTGCAATTCTTTCTTATTGCTACTTCCAGCACTACTGTGAACTGAAATTCAGTACAAATGGGGCTCATTAGTATCTGAAAAAGGAGGGCAAGTTATCACCCTAAAGAGTCTCATCATTCTTCTTGACTGAAGTCTGAATCTGATTTAGATCTGAGTAGCTGTGAACCTTCTTTGCTTTACTCATGTTCAGTGACTACTGACAGAATGCATAAGATTTTAAGCATACATTCATATGCATATTCTCAAACCTAGAGAAAAGAGAGTATGTATTATGCCGAAAGTCTTAGCCTAATATAAGTCCCCAGTGGAAAAAATATAGAATCAAAAATATAATACTAAAATCATTATTTCAAATTATTTCAAAGAATGGAACTTGAAGGAGAATAACATAAATTAAAGACCTATAAAACAAACTTGCTAAATGGGGAAAAAAATCTCTACTATGCAAAGATCCATTTATACAGTATATAGCACTGTGGCTTCTAAGGTGCCAATAATCTTCAAATCCTATTTATTAGAATAGAACCACAATCACAAAATTTTCCTTTTGTAAAACTCCTTCCAAGGAGTTTTGCAGATAAAATTTTTGGTTCTGTCTCTCTGATTGATATAGATAACTAATTAACGGGATAATACCTTGTAATTCAAAACATTAACACATAATTATGATGAGCAGATATCAAAATTACTTGCCTATTACTACATGGTCCTCTAGATGACATTCCATTTTGCTTTAGAAGACCTTTAGTTAATGCCTCTTAAAAACACAAAGAAACAAATATATTTGGCAAAAGTGTAAATTTAACTGAGCGCAGATCTTGCTTTTGCACACGTGGATCTGATCTGAACAATTTCCAGCTAGAGTGGTCATCTCATTATTGTCTGCATGTAGCAGTTCTCTCTCAGATGTTAACCCATGTATTTCAAGACACATTGCTGCAATTCTGTATTGAAATTAATTCTTTAGTATAAAAATAATTAAATAAGAATAAAAAATATGTCCCATTTTAAATCATTCCATTTCTGTTCTTGTTGAGAAAAGTGGTAAAAGGCAGCAGGTAATCTACAACATGACCACTGGGGGTCATTCATTTTACACAAATATTCTAGTGCAGTAGTGTATTTACTAGTTTTTAGTAAGAAAAATATTTTAATAGAACTAATTATTTTCAAATATAAGAACACTCAAATATTAATATTCAGAGATATTAACCATCTGTATCCTCTAATTTTCAATGGTGAATAAGAAAAATTAATATGACATTCTTCAAAGATGTAGTCACAAAAATATCAAGAAACTGAAAAAGACAAACACAACATTTAACATCTATACAGAAAAAAAAATTTTAGAATCCCAAGCAACACCTTTTCCAGATTTTCTGTCACATTTGTAAGGGGACTAAGTGGAAACTGTAACTGCTTGGGCACGCATTGTGAAAAATTAAGCACTGTGAACTCTGATTTACCTACTATGTTTTTCTTCTATCAAATGCTTGACAGTACTTCTAAACACTATATTTGGAAGTCTCAATGAAAACAGACCTGAATGCTAACACCTAGAGAAAACCAAACATTTGATTAATGAAACTGTCTATGTTAAATAAAACCCAATACAATCCTTAGATGCATAAATCCCATATATCAGGTTTCACAGTCAATCATAAATATGACTTTAAAATTCAACTGCTGTTTAAAAATAAAACAAATGTAACATGATCACCAAATATTGAAAAATTTTAAACTATGAAAAATAGGTATTAGATACCTGCCTCTATCATCTACAACTTTTACAACTTCAGGAAGTAGCTAATTTTATCTTATATAAGCTTTATTTATATACATGTTTGCACTTATTTAGTTAAGAAAATAAAGCACACTAAATCTGTGGACTTTTTCAGTATGAAATTACTAGTCATACACAGACAATAAATGACATTAATTTCATTTTTCCAGTGAACACACTAAATGTAGTTATCTACTTGTCAAACAGTATCTGTGCATACGAACAGATCAATAGACATACTTACTAACATTTAATTTTAAAACTTTCAGATTTTGTCCAGCATAATAGTTGCACTAGATATTCTGGCTGTTATCTTTTGATCAAGAAATCATATGCTTACAGAAAAAGAACAGGCCTCCACTTCAGTTTCTATTCTGGCTCATTACTAGCTCCAATTTATTACTTTTCATTCTCTCCCAGATCTACCTACTTTCCCATAGGGACACTCATTACTATTAAGAGCACATAAACAAATTCAGTATAAAGGTAATAACATATTTTTTATAAAAAGTTACCTCTCCAAAATTATAGGGTTTATAAACTATGCTAGCAGATTTACTCCCACATAAGCACAATAAACCTAATGAGCAGTGACACGAACACAAAAACAAGCCAAATCAACTATGTACAACCCACAGCCTTAAGAATACTCCTCTCTCTCCCTTCTTCAACATTCCAAAATTAATTTTGCTATGGATTTCTTTTTCTTGACTCATCTGCAAGCTCTGAAATCTCAACAGGCCTTTTAGACTTGGCAAGATAATTTTTTCATTTGCCAAAGGAGGAGGAAGTTCATACAGTAAAACCACCAAAACTCAAATGTGGATATTTTATAGTGGGAAGAATCATTCCCTATCTTTCTTTAAATTTCCTGGCATGCTTGGCATGCTCATTTTCATTGGTTTTAGTTTAGCTGAGTTGATCATTTTAGAAGCATTTTTTTTTCATTTGTTTTAGGAGCAAACAATTTCCACTGGGAAAAAAAAATAAAAATCAACCTATATTTTCTGTATAAGGTATCTTTAACAACAAAAATGGTCCAAATACTCCACATGCTTCTTAAGCTCTTGGTTTAATGATAACAAATAATGCCTTGGCAACATTACCTCTTTTAATAATATTTTTGGGAATGCTACAATCTCATACTAAATATCATAATAAAACCATGATGCATATCTTTTTGTCCACCAAATTATTGCTATGCCTTCTAAACCTATATTACAATCTGCCAATTTATTTAATTTTTGGAAAATTGAGATCATGAGGGACATGAATATGAACTGCACTGAGAACAAGTGAAAAAGCAGTAATCGGCATAAGAAGATATTATACTTGACAGGATTCCCTTCTATAAAGTGGATAAAGAAATTAGAAAGGAAAAATTAGAAACGTTGCTTACTCTGTTTTTAAATTACACACCTTGCCCCCACATTTATCATAGTGCAAATCTGTTTACATTTACAGTACTCCACGGAGACATGGAGCAAAGTCAGAATTCAGATGTCTTCAAAATACTTTGCTTGGTGTACTTACAATTTGCCACAGTTTAGATAATGAGTGAAAAAAATAGCTCATAGAATAAGGATCTATCTAAGTGCTGTTGAGTGGCTAATTGAGAAAGAGCTGTTCCTCTGGGACTCACCCAGGACACTGAGCTGTCTTGTCAACTCTCCTGGGAAGCCTCCCTTCAGTAAATGGCATCTTTCCTCTTCTGCACACACAAATGTAGTTAAAAGTTAAAAGTTAAAGTTAAAAGTTAAAAGCTCTAAGTAAATACATAAGTAATAGCCATATTTGGGACAGGCAATATGAAGTTCTTACTCACTCTTCTTATCAATGTACCTCATGTAAATTATACCTCTATAGAAAGTCAACCTGTTTTAGATTACTCACTTGAATTTTGATTTTACCGTATTATTTTGCAGGTGACATATGCCTGACATTGCTGGACCTTGGAAAACTGAAGTTTCCTGTTACTTGATAGAAAAAAAAGAAGTCATTACTCATTTTTTAAAACCTAGGGTGCTTTGGATAATCAAGATCACAGACTTATGTGACTAATTCTAAAGTATCATGTGAGATAGAGAGTAGAGGATGATTAAAAGTAATGAAATCTCAGAAGGAGAAAACAAATCCCATTAAAATCATGTCCAAATTACTATTTTTGACAAAGAAATGCAAAGTGCAACCAAATGGCTGAAAAAAGGCAAATATGGGAGAAACAGTGCAACATCTGACAGAACTAATAAACATAGCAGTTTTTTGGGAAATACATGTTTGTTACAGACATTTCTCTCAAGCCACTCTTCAAGAGATTAGAAAAATCTTTTTTTCTGCCCCACTCCCTACTGCATCATATAGATACTGCAATATAAGAAAGATATTAAGCTATAGAGTCCAAAGGAACGTAACAGAGATGGTGAAGGTCTGCAGGTGAAGCCGTGTGAGGAGTGGCTGAGGTCCCTTGGTCAGCTCAGCCTGGAGGAGACTGAGAGGAGACCTCAGGGCAGTCACAGCCTCTTGTGAGAGGAACAGGAGGGGCAGGCACTGATCTCTGCTCTGTGTGACAGTGGCAGGACTGAGGCAATGGCCTGAAGCTGAGGCAGGGAGGCTGAGGTTGGATATCAGGAAATGGTTCCTCACCAGAGGGGTTTGGGCACTGGAGCAGCTCCCCAGGGAAGTGACAGCACCAGCCTGACAGAGCTCAGGCAGGGTTTGGACAATGCTCTCAGGCACACGGTGTGACTCTTGGGGTGTCCTGTGCAGGGCCAGGGGCTGGACTCTATTTTTGTGGGTCCCTTCCAACTCAGCATGGTCTGAGATTCTGTGATTACTCTGTAATGCAATATTTCACGTGACAGTAACTAGTGCCGGATGGTGCTGTGTTACTGCATAGTACTCCCAGCAAGATCTGAAATACTTTTATTGTTCTTTTGGATTCATTTTCTTAGTGACAAAAATCAAAGAAAGTTCCAAACCCTCTTCCCTCACCCCCCAAAAAAGGAAGCAATGCTTGATATACATGCTGTGTCAGGAGGAGGAATACAAAATAGACTCTCTACATTGGGAAGTCCCAGCCTTATGAGTGCCCGAGTAACCAGAATTAGGGGACTTCAGCTTCACTGACTCACATCAAGATGTTCCAGTGGTATTTTTTTAGTTGTTATTCTCATCTTTAATCTAAACATAAAAGCCAAACCAAAATTATTTCTGTATATGAATTTATTTCCTAATTACTGCATACCTTTTTCCATGTTGTGTATTTCATCAACATCAAACAATAGAAATAAATGTCTCACTGAAAGCTCTCACTGCATTACAGAAACTAAGAGAAAAGAGGTTTTCCTCTTTCATACGAGTCATCACTGAATATAATATGGGATGTAGATCAGTGAATATAAACCGTTTTGTTTGGAAAAATTTTTGCTGTGTGGGTTGGTTTTTGGGGGGTGGGTTTTCTGTTGTGTGTTGTTTTTTTTTCTCTCCAAACACTGTTGCTAAGACACAGGGTTGTGGACAGTGACAGGATATATTTTCCAGGACATAAATGGCAATGAGTCTATATTCCATTTAAATTACTGAATGCCTTAAGCAGGAGGGAGGTACTTGTATCTGCTTTCTGTCAACTTAATATCTTAAACAAAGATGTGTAGGATTAGTGGGCTTTGAAATGAAGTTAAAGATTTTTTTTAATGCAGTGTTACAGTTTTTGGGTAGGTATAGCAGCACTGAAACACTAACAAAATACAGATGAATGAATATTTCTCAAAACCGACTAGAAAATGAAACCATTTAGATTGATGTCATATGCATTTCTGTAAAAGACTTCGACCCCAAAACCTGAATTTGTTTTATCCTTTTATCCTTTCTATTTACAGACTTTTACACGTGGTAACAAACTAATGCTACTGCTGTTAAAATGTCCAGAAGAAACAGAAACACACATTTTTTGTTCTAATCATGAAAGACTTTTTCTTCATATTCTATATATCACAGGAGCTATAAGGCAAACTGGGAGAACAAAGAGAATATATGAGTTTCTACAGCAAAGTACCGTGCTGATTTGTGTGCACAGACTATTCAGATCTATTCAAATTTAAAGAATCCATTTTCAGAATGCTTATTTCTATACAGGCACACAAAAATACAGTATAATGCATGCAATATATGCTAACCAGCACATATAATATGTGAGCATGAATACAGCTATCGCTGAAGACAGGTTTCACCAGTTGGAAAGAAATTAAATTCTGGGTGTCAGTTCAAATAATACATAGCTTCTACAATGTGAACTGAAGGAAAAGTTCTCTTCATGACTAATAGCATGATATTATTTTTGTATTGACTAAATGGGCAGCAGTAAAAACATAGAGCACTACATTAATTTTGCCTTTAATAAACAACAATCATGCTTTTCATAAAAGCCAGAGGAGAAGAAAATGCAGGTATTCATTGAAATGAGGCACTCAAAAATCACTGAAAATTTAATGTCCACTAGTATCCAATATGGACTGCAAAATACTTGAACTGAAATGTCAGATATAAAATAAAACTACCAAAGAGCTCAGGGGAAAAAAAAACCAAAGAAACCAACAAACTGTTACAATGGTTCAGTCTAAAACCTTGTACTACTTTAAAAAACAGAAAATGAGCTTGGTAAATTAATACAAAAAAAGGGCCATTAAAATGTCATTTTAACGTGTCTAGAAACATCTCTAAAAATGCTACTGGAAAAAAATGGTAAACAGAAGATAAAAAGATTTAGAATGAAAGCTAAGACACATTTCTAAAAGCAAGGTCAATTAACTACTGCAAGTAGCTCTCCAGACAAATGGAAAACTTTGTATCATATCACATCTTTAAAATGAAGTCTAAATATATTTTTGATGAGAAGATACTTGTTTAAAGCAAAATACTGTATAAACTATTATACAGTATATTATACAGTTATATTAAAAATGTGACAAAATGACTAGAACAGGCCATTTGGCTTAAATTCCAGAATCAGTGGTATTTCACAACCTCATTTAGCCTCTTCCCCAGTCTACAACCACAGGAATTTAAAAAAAAAAACCTATTTAAGAAATCCTTAATCTAAGACATCATAATGTCTTCACATGCATCTAAGAATTAACCATAAAAAGTGAAATATGTCCTAGTTTTATAATAGATAAGTACTCAACAATAGTGGTTCAGGAGGAGTTTAGTTTTAAGCTTTAGTTAATCTTTATAAAATTTCCAAAATCAATAAACAATAGAATCCATTTCAACTGATGTTTCCTCCATTTATCATTCACAGTTCAAATAATATCCCTGGTACCTTGTTGCAATTTAATTTTAATTGAGGCAAACCAAGAAAATCCTGAAACTACTTTCAGTCTTCTGTATTTTCGCTTTTATTCTACTCCCTTAATTTTATACAAATTCAATTATTTTGATCTATAGGAAAAGTGTAATACTATAAAAGTGTAATCTAACTTTATACAGTGACTGATACTAAGAACAGTAATTTTTATTTATTGAATTTGATCCAAGTTTATGAGTCCTACTTCTCATCTGAACTTCATCATATCAATATAATGTAAGTCACTGACACCAAATTTCAAATGAGGGGTGGGAAAAATTAAAAATTAACTTACCAAAGCTACCAAAAAGCTAAAAAATAAGATACCAAAGAGCTTTGCAAGAATTTAAGTATTAGTATTATTCAGAAATATTATTTGCAGTGACAAATAGATATCCTGCAAATAATAGTATCCCAACTGTTGACACCAGTATCTACTTCTATTTTTTAAAATCTAAGTCACCCATGAGTGTTGTGATTAATATGACTCTCAATAGCAAACTAGCCACCAGTTATCCTAGTTCAGATACATTACATCACCTTTTACTCAGAATTAATACTGCTTAACAGTATAAATATAGATAATATCAAAAGAAACTTCATATAATCCATTTAATGTTATTCTTTTAAGTCCATTTTTTCAAAGGAATGGATGGAAACTGAGCCGTCTTGGTTGAAAAATGATCTTTTTCAGCAGAGATGGAGTATAATTCAGAAAAATTTCAATAATTACATGAAACTAGAAAATTCCTTTGTTTTGAGAAAATATTAGACTCAAAATGGTAACAAGAACACAAGAATATGGCTGATGCAGTATCTTTTAGGGCTATTAGCATCAGACTTACATTTCTTAAAGAATCTTACAGGTATCATAGCCTCCAGCAAACTCATGCCATTTTCCTGGCATGATAAAAATTGATTACTTTATGGATGCTGCAAAGAAACCAGCTTGCATAAAATTCACTACTTCTAATGCTTATCAAAGTACAAAACCTGTGAGAAAAACAAATATACAAATCTCTAAGAAAAACTATTGCATCAATATGGTTTTATGCAACATAAAAATGTTCAGCTCAAGGGGCTGGTCCCCAGTTTTGAGGCCAAATAACTGCCATCAGTTGCAGATGAATAAGGAGCCATGAGCTAAAAATCTTGCTAAAGAACAGCCTGCTCCACTTCCTGCAATTGCACTAGATTTGGTAAGAATAAGAAAAACTTTATGAATGTTAAATATACTACAATGCCACAAATTGCCATTTTAATATTAACCACATTTGTATTTAATACTTTTTCCTATTGAGGCTTGTATGGGGTACTCTATCACATGTACCTGTGCTGAAAACAGCTGATTGCTTAGCACTGTTTTCGTGTAGCACCATTTCTGTGCCTCACAAATAAAAGGATAACAATATTGCAGTGCTCCATTACAAATTTTCTTCTGTACACAGTAATTAGACCTTACAATTCCCTTTATGAAGCTGGTGTTCTGTTGAGTCTTTGAAGATTAAAAAAAAAAAAAAAAGACAAAAGATAAAGGTTGGCATAGAAGAAAGGTGGGATAGTGATGTTTGCTACACTGCGCCAGGGATCTATAAAAGACTCAAAATGCTCACAAAGTACAAGGAAGGGAGGAAAGCCTGCAGGTATTCAAGTTCATGTATATGGGATTTCCCTTCTCTTTTTTTCAGTATTGTTGGATTCCAGCTCTGGTATTTACTGTAGAGAGAGCGAGCTCTTTTCCTCCTGGTTGCTTAATTAGCATGGCACAGTTGGCCCTGTGACTCTGTCAGAAGTGACACATGCGTCAAAAGTGGAATGGGTGTCCTTGCTGCAAGGAATTCTATTTTTAAGCAGAAATGACTCATCAACTACTGGGGTGTCCCAAAAGCTACAATTTGTCAAGCTGTCAGGAGAAAAGGGAGGGGGAAAAAAAGCAAAAGAGGTCACATCTTTATTTGTATCTGTAGCTTAAAAAGCAAATGGGTAAGGCTGATTATACATTCAACTCCACTCTGAAAAGCAATCTTCTATGCAAGCCATGTTTTGGTAACAGTTATATGGTCTGGTATTTTTAAAACCTTGGCTGAGTTACCTCCTCTTTTATATTATATAGATCTGGGAATTTGTCCAGTGCTAAGGAAGAATGCTTCTAGCTCAGTGTGCACAACTAATCTGTCTACAGGGAAAGAAACCATGGGACAAAATATTTGCAGATGCATTGTCAAATGCTTTGGGGTGAAATAAAAAAATGCAGACATTCATTTGGAAAGAGGGGAAAAAAATAATAAAGGTTCTAACCTGTTATACAGGTTTCAAAAAATAAAGAAATGTTCTAACAAATTATACACTGGTGGGGTTTTTGAAAGAATTTGAATTGTAATTTAAGAATATGTTCCCATAGCAATACTGGAAACACATCAAGCAACACGGTATGAGTTTATGAAAACAGAGAAGTGAAACTGAGCAGGCCATAAATGTGATCTATACAGTTTCATTACACAAACTGACCTTCAAATTATTGTGTAGGTGGTGAAAACCAACACAGGGCAGGTTTCCTGAGAACTTGCTTCCAGTGAAAGTTACCAGAATCTAAGGTTTTAAATCTAAGTAAATAAATGCTAATCTAAATATTTTTACCATATTTCTCAAGTCAGATCAAAGTCATTATGCAAAGAACACATATGTAAGGGTAACGGTGACAATAAGCTTATTTTATTGATGCTCTATAGAAAGTAAATTATTGTTCAGAGGCAACAATAATTAGTAAATTGTAATTCATGCCAGCAAGTAAGTTTGTGCTTCAGATGCTGCTTAAAATGTAGTGCTGAAACACAAATATAATTTTCAAAATAAATATAAATTTAAAAGACTAGCAAACCACAGGAATGAGAAACTGAGATGTTCTATTACAATTGGTTTTTATCCATAGTCATGGCTAGAATTTTAAAAAGGACACTGGTTCTTTAGATAACAGAGATAACTTTGAACACTCTGGCTTCACTGGACTCAGAAACCCGAGTTCATGCAGAGATATGAATTGCATATGGTATCAAAACTAATGCAGGATTTATGCAAGCAGGGCAGCAGAGGATAAACTGAACTTAAATCATTTAGAAGTATGGTTTTCTAAACATGCCTGATTATGCCTGACATCTGCCTTCAGGTGAAGCTTCAGGTGAAAGACCTTACTCTTGCACAAATCAAACTCTGAGATCCTGCCCTACAGAAGCTAAGGAATTTAGAGCAGACAGTAATAATTTTCCCAAAAGATAACCAGAAATCAATGAAGACTGCCAGGAATCAACTAGAAGCAGCTGTCAATTTGCAGTTCTTTTTCAGCCTGATGTTTAACCTGATGCCTTTGGATTTCTCAGTACACAAAAGTAGAAGCAATTCATTGGAAAAGAAAGATGCAGTTTGGCACATAGGAGGGTGTGATTCAAATGCCCTTTAACAATAGGCACTTGCTTGGAGAAAAACTGCCAGGTGAGGCAACAATCTGCTACAGCCTTTGTCAAGCCACTGCCTTGACCCCACCACTTGAAGGAGTTCAGGTATCCCATGAAGCATAACAGCACAAAACCAAACCACCTCTCAGCAGAGAGAAAAGAATTTAACTCAAAAGCATATTATCAATGTCCAAACATACACGTTTCAATGTATTTCTTGAAAACAGCTCCAGAACAAGCAGTAAACTCACTTGCCATAAATGCCACTTTTCATAAGGTGTCAGAATGGACGTGCAACACAGTAGGGGAAAAATCATTTTCTACCTCATGGCATTATGTATTTGATGGATTTGTTACTCATTTTCAGACAAGAAATAAAATGCTAGCAACTAACACCAAATTCTCAGAAACATTCCTGTTTGTCTACACACAGCACCCAGATTTAAAAAAAAACACCACCAAAGCACTCAGAGATCAGACACACTAAATGACCCAAGTCTTATCTAAGTAATCGTGGCTTTGAACTGCAAAGCAACATGTTATGAAACAGTTTGCCCCCAGGATCACACATCTTCCTCGAGCTTGGATCCATTTCAGTCTTCTGAGAGTCTCTGAGTTTATAAGAATAATCAATGAGAAACTGTGTTATAAAAGATGAGGGTGTTAAATCCTCACTTTTTAATCAGTGGCATTTTTGGGCAAAAAATATTCCTGTAAGATTGAAATTGTATAGACACCCTTGCCCCTCTTGCTAACATAGATCTGCAGGGCAACAATGTCCTCTTTCCTTTGAGCTTCCCAGGCAACACAGTCAGCTTTACACTGCAGAAGACATAATAATCGGCTATTCCAACATCCTACCTACTGAAATATCACCAAGTATCATTTGTACAAGCCAGATACCAGTGATGCAGGCAATTCTACAATCATCCTATGAGTCTCTTTTCCAATATTTCACCACTGTCACAGCTATCAAACTTTCCTTAAGTTCCAAACTAAATCTGCAAAGTCATAAATTATATAGATTTTATAATTTCTCCAAACACCATAAAGAATGATCTTTGAGCATCATTCCACTTACCTGCTGGAACAGTGCCTTGTCTGCCCTCCCTTCATCAAAGGGTGATGACATTTTAGTGTAAAATCCTGCTTCTTTGAAAAAGCCTTGTAATGTAAATATAGCTAACAAGCTATTCAAATTAGACAACATCTAAGTCAGAACTCCATTTCCAATGAATTTCCTCAATTTATCCTTCAAAGAGAGAAAACTGAGAGAGCAGCATGAGAGAGCAGCAGGTCTTACTCTCTTAAAAACTGCCATCTTAAAAATGTGCCAGTGTTTTTGCCTGTACTGAAATCAGATTTCTGTCAATTAACTAGAAACTGCAGAAGGAAGAACTAATGACCAAATGTTTTTTTAAAAAAAAATTAGCACATTCCACCTAACCCTTAAAAAAGAAGGATCTGACTCCTGAAATAATCTCTCATTTATCTAAGAGATTACAAGACTTTAAACAACATAAGAATTAGTTCATGAAAATATGAGGGCTTAGCTATTTAATGATCAAACACTTAAGCCTGCGATGTTCAGTATAAACACATTAATTTAAGTGACAGGTATTTACTCAAAGGCCTATCTAGCAACATTTTCATACAAATAAAGTCAGTAAATATTGCACTTACAGGATTTTCCTATTTCAGATTACTGACTTATTTTTGGAATGATAAGATTATACAAACTTGAACTTCAGTGATTCCTTAGCCTAGCATGCAACTGGCTGCAGCTGGAAAGCAGCTTTACAGAAAATGACCTGAGTCTAGAAGTTCACTATAAACCACCCATGGGCCCTTGCAGTAAAGAAGGTCAGCAGCATATTCCAGGCTGCTTTAGGAAATGTGTCTCCAGCATGGAGACATAGACACAGGGGAGTGAGACCAGTGGAAGGCACAAGATGTTAAGGGACTGGCGTCCTGTCATATGAGGGCTGAGAGGCTCTTTTGTCTGACAAAGGCTCAAAGACTCTTATCAACATCTATAAATACCTGATGGAGCCTCCTTCAGGTATTAAGAAAACAGCCAAACTATTCAGTCATGCTCAGTGACAGGCCAGAGGAAATGACAGTTACTGAGATCTTTTACAAGGCCTAACACTTCAGAAAAGTAATCCCATTAGAATTTATTGCATCATCAAGGCTGTGCATCACAATTACTGAGAATTTCTGTAGAAAACCAAGGGATAAAAACAGTACGCAAAAATTTCCCCAGAGCTTGGTTTATCAATTATTATGGAAGGAAATCTATTTTTCTTTTCCATTTCATCTGAAACTCATTCACAATGTTTCTCAATTCATATGTAACAATTCATTTTCATTATTTACCAAATACAAAACTACTGCTGTTGATTAACAGAAACTTCATTACAGTGGTTTGTCTAAAGAATTCAGAATATTTAAATATTGCCTAACCAGAGATTCTGTACCAGCAGCAAAAACCAGTGTAATCCAATATTATTTCATTAACATGATAAATACATACAGAGGAACTCCCTTTATTCATTATTATAATCTCCTAAATAGACTGGAGGAATTGTTCAGGTAGTGTTTTACAAATTTCATCTACATATAATTTGCCAAACTCAAGCTCTCTGAACATGGCCGAGAATGAATGCAAACACTTAGCTAAGAGATGGACAGTATATAATTCATGCATCTAAATTTTCACTATGCCTCACTACATCCAGATTTTTTAATTACTCAAGGTAACACCTATAATGTCTGGTGGTTAAGGGACAAGGTCTAACAGCAGAACATGGAGACACATAATCACACCTAATCCCTCTGTCCTAGACAGCCAAGTGCAGAGTAACACATGGACAATCATTACCAGGTGGTTTTTTCCCTCCACTGTGGCCTGTTTCTTTTGGTTTTTGCCTTATAATAATCATATCACTGCTGTTGCTGGATTTGACTCATAATTAACACCATCTGTGCCTAACAAAGACCTTCAATCATTCTGGTATTCAGTTGCCAGCAAAGGCCATGCATTGAGCTGCACACCCACCTGGCTTCAACTGTAGCATGCTAATGAAAGAAATGAATCTTAGCTATGGACACTTTCCCAGGAAAATCTTCAGAGCAATGAAGTAAATTAAAGTTCATTGTCACAAATAAGGCTTTCTTCTGGAAATTGCTTTTCAATTAAACCAATAATGGTGTACATTCAGTACTGACTACAAGAAGAGTAAAGATAAAATTAAAATACTTATGACAAAAAGTCTTACTTAATGATGTATCAGTTTAAAGGGTATTGACTGAGGCTTTATGAACCACAGATTTTGTGATTTGCTGTGAATCAGCAGTAGGAGCAACTGAAGTTACAATTCTGTTATAATACTAAAACCCAAGTTACTTCAAAATAAATACTGACAAGAAATTCACTTACATATTTAAGCTAAATTTTCTTTGAATCAGAAACACCTATCATTCCATTTGACAAGTGAGCAGTTAATAAAATAAGGGGAATTAAAAGTTTCTTTTTCTCTTTTTATGTAAAAAAGAGGTGGAGAGAACACATATAACTGTATTTCCTTCAGCAAGGAACAAAATTTATCAGCTCATGGAAATGGCCAGAAACTGATGCAGTGTTAACAAAATTATAATTGGCAAAATATTAAAGTTTTACAGTGCCATCAACTGCATGGTACTGTGGGAGACTTCCCTCCCAAGAATGCAGGGAACAATACTGTTTTAATCTACTTGCCAAGACACAGATCATTGTAATTTTAGTAATTTCAGCAATGGTAAACATAATCTAAAAGCATTTCCTTGAACCAGATCCCAGGATCTTATGTAAACTTCTACATCTTTAGTCTTGCATCATAAAAAACTGTATATATATTAATTCTACTGTGTACTTAGTATGAAGGAATGCTACCATAGCCACTTAGCGTGGGTTAAAGAGTATACTGAGGAAAAGCAGAACTTTATAAACATAATTAAAATATTTTTGCATGAGTAAATTTCACTATAAGGAGGAAAGCTTGAAACAAAGTTTAGTACAATTTAAAGCCTACTTAACTCTTCAAATATGAAGACTGAAACGCTATGTAAAATCTGTACACACTCAAAGTACTGGTAAATACATACTTCAGAATACAGAACCATGAGCTGCACAGGATATCCTCAGCAAAATGATCCAGTAGCTACTGGAAACTGGTTATCTGATTAAAAACACATCAATCTTTTACTGTTATATATCTTCCAAATTGAAAAGAAATAATGCATTCAGAAAGACAAACTGTAACCCGAAGACTATAATAAAATCAAAACTCAAACTGAGCTTTTGCTATGAACCAATTTCTGATCCTATTAGACTCATCTTCATTTTTTTTATACATCAGGCTAACGAGATCCACTTGAAATTTGTAGAACTGTTGAATTACATTAAATTAAATTAAAATTGCCATTTCCTCAAAGGGCCATGAAACCAAGGAGGAGTAATCAAAATATTCTGCAGATTATTCCAGTTAATATAGAAAAAGCTTAATGATTTGTAATGAAAATGAGATTGGTCTCTGAAAACCACTTGAGTATTTATGTTTACAGAGACTTACTGAACTATTCAGATAAACTTCACATCTCATACATGTCTGTGAAAGAGGTAACACAGCCTACACAAATGAAAAAGATGTGAGTTCTGGACAGTGACACCATATCTGTAATAAATTTAAATAAATCATCTGTTGCAGTGTGTGACGTAATATTCACGTGTTTTAGATTTCCCCAAGTCTCGTGGAGTTTCAGGCTAAACCCTCGAGAGTTCCAGAGAGAACAGCAAGGGATTGTGTTACACAAATGTCAATCTGGCTTTTCCCACGCCCCCCTCTCCTTCAGTTTGTGGACTGGGTATTCCCTTCCCCTTGCTCTGCCCCGAGGGATAAAAGAGAGATGGTGGGCAGGGAGAGGCTCTCTTTCCACTTAGGTTTCTCGTAGGAACATTGGTGTCGCTAATAGAACTTAATAAAATCTGGACCGAAACCTAAGTTGAAGTGCGCATCTTTTCCTTCACCTCGTCCGGGATCTGCAAAGAGGTGCTCTGAAGGTAAACGGGCTGGCTTGCTAACTTGCTGGGGAACGCTTTGTGCTTCTTGCTCCTGCTCCGACCGCGGCCTGTCTGGACTTGTCTCGGCCACGTGGACTCAGCTCGCCGCGGACGCTGGGAAGCCAGAGACCGGGGAAAAACCCCCAAAAAAGCGCATAGCACCCCATTAATCATCCTCACCAGGCTTGCAGTACTTTTGTAGAACATTTTGCTGACCAAAATGAAGTGTCTTTCAGAAGACAAAACACAGAAGTAGTAGCAAGCAAGCAGGAAAGCCAAACACAGTATATTATCACAACTTATTCCCTAATGTTCCCATAATAAAAGAGAATGCATAAGGACTTGAAACAAAGTGCTGCTTTTAGCGAAGTTTTGGTGTTTTCTTGTAAAAGTTTCCAAGAGAACTTGCTAATGATACTTTTCTCCTTGTGCTAAGACGCAGGAAACTTCTCAAACAGAATATACAGATTTCCAATGCATCTTTCCTTACTAATTTATTCCCATGCAATGGCAAGAAAACAACAATGAATCCTCCAAAACAAGACACCACACTTTTCATGTTGCATTGTTTCGTTAAGAAAGTTCTAGTATAGTATCTCTGACATGTTTCCAGCTAAATTGCTACTAAACAAGTAAACAAAATCACCTGGGTTGGAATCATAAAGTCCAACTGTTAGCATAGGTGAGAAAGACTTGCTTCACCCTAAATAATAAAGACAAGACCCAGAAAATGAACTCAAAGGTAGTGCAGGAGGCAGAAGAAGCACAAGAAAACTCTTTTCCTGGAAAGAATCAGAAGCCTTTCAAAAAGCCATCCACATACAGAATAAAACACAAAATTACAGATATGTGTCTTTAAGAGTGAACTTGTATGCAGTCAGATATATATATAGATACTTTATATATACAATAGATGTTGGACCAAAGAAAGAATAACAGTGCAGTAGTCAGAATGTCAGCAATGAAGCTGCAACCATGACAAGGTGGCTTAACACTTAAAGATGTTTCCATCTTTCTTATACAATTATTTGATTAATAGTTTGTGGTGGCTAAAAGTATTTATTTGTGCTCTCTGTCCTGTCATAGCACTGATGAAAGTGGTATGGAGATGTGGAGGATATGTAGGGTATCTTCTGATAGTTTTAGAAACATATAAAGCTTTAAGGAAAGTCTTATTCGACTAAGAACAGACACATTTGCAAAAAGCACAAAGGAGATGTATATGATCATAACTGTGCCCATTTTTTGTGATGAAGTATGGTGCAGAATCAAAAGTTTGTACTAGAAAAGAATCAATACAGTACTTTATAGCAACACAAAGCTACTTAATTGGCTCTGCTGAGATGTAGGACTAACTGGTATGGAGGATGTTGAAGCTGCACCATTTTCTGAGCTCAGATCTCTCCAAAGAGCATTGCACTGGATGTGCCATTTCATCTCATACTACTACAGCAGAGTGTCTGTCAGAGTGATGAACTAGGTAACATAAAAATGCTTATAGTTCACCCTCCTCTCACAGCTGTGACAAACTTCAATTCAGCCTTCGTACTACAATTAATCATGACACGTGCTTGCTTGAAAAGAACTCTATGGTCTTTTCACTTTTCCCTTCAGTATCTAATGAAAGGAGTGCTGTTTTTCCTAGTTTTCTTAATGCCCATCCAGTATGAAATCAAGCAGGATTCCTCTGTGGACACACCATCGTTGCATCTGTAAATCTATAGACAGATTAAGGGTCTTGGATGAATAGACACTGGCAAGCCCTGTTAGATGACTGCTCACACCAGCACTCTTCAGCTTTAGATTGAAGACACAGTTTTTCTAACGCTCCACGTAAGAGCCAGTAACATGTGGAGTCCAAGGCCCAGGCAAAACACAGCAGCTCAGGAATGCACTGATAAGTGAAATCACACTCCTGGTGGGAGTGCTAGAGCCTATTTGTCTCCACTGATCCTGGACAAGCTGTAGTCTCTGTTGTTCCTGCTGCTTTGTTGAGTATAACACAAGCATCCCTCTCACCCTACCTTCATTTTATTTCCTGTTTGAGCAAATTCTCAGAGGAACTACTTTTTCCAAGCACTCACCTGTGGATCTTAAATAAACTGATATAACACTATATTTGATTCTGCATTGCTGAAATGCGTGTCAGGTCAGTAAAATAAAATAAAGCAAAATTTTTCCCTTCTGGGATATATCTGGGATGTTTCTAACATGAATTAATCTACTAGCCATTTGGAAAAAAAAAAACAAAACAAAAAAAACAGAAAAGATCAAGATATGCATGTGCAGAACTAAATAAAGGTAGGAGGGGAGAAAGGAGGAGAAACCAAAGAAAAAGCCTGCCAGTATAGTATGCTAACTTTAGGTTCCTGAATTTAAACTGCAGCACAAGTTAAACATTGACTGAAAACCAAGAGAAATGCCCAACTAAAACACTTGTTGATTAAGCAATCAATAAGCTGGTTGCAGTACATGAATTAGGTGGCCCAGAGAAAGCTCAAGTGTCCCAGAGACTCTCCCATTCTGTCACCTTTGCTCTTCTTGAGGAAAACAATCAAAGACTCAAGAATGTAGTGTCTGAAATTACCAAAAACAATTACCCCAACACATAGATGTAGTTTATCTGAAACTGAAACATAAGTAGAAACAGGTTTTAATATATTACACACTTTTGACCTGAAAATATCAGGCATCCATAAGCTTTGCCATTGTCCTCTAAAAAGTTTTACAAAAGTCTTCACTAAGGGACCACCTTACATAGTCAAGTAGTGACATAGTAAGAAAAAATTGCTAAAACTAAGAGAAACACCCATTTCAATGTTAAGAAGGAAAGCCAACTGTCCTCACTTCAAGGGAGCTCAAGACAGAACTTGACTTTTCACACCACTTAGCTCCTTTCCACAAAGAAAATCTCTGCCTTAGTTATTTGCATTATACTTGACACATCTATGGCTTCAAACACACAATACAGAGCTGGCATCCATGTAACCAAGAATGCCTTTTGCTGGTGCACCACCTTCCTAAATATCAGGATGTACAGATGTCAACAGCAGAACGTCTGGTTTTCTGAGTCACAGAATGACTGTTTTAGAACATAATACTGCCATTACAGACAGTAGGCAGGCTCACATGGACTGACTTTGGCACATAACCCTAACTGTTGCAGTAATGGAAAGCCTTAAACTGGTTCAGAGAAAAACAATAAGCATGTCATAATAGAACTTTAAATTGCTATTGATTCTTCAGAATATTCCTCTCCCAAAAGAATTGCATTCGGGGAAGAATTTTTTTTTTAGTCCCTTTTTATTTGTTTCCTCTGTGTTAGGTTACCAGTCTGTTACAACAGTAACAGTGCCCAGCTCGATGTGAACACAAGGGTGGAATGAACCCTCGTTCGTATCAAACCACCACACAGCCTGATGAAAGTTTCTATTGCCTGGCCAAAACCACAACACTGTATGATAACGTTAGTGTAAACCTAAAAAATACTGAGATGCTTTGCTGACTATTAGTAGTTCACCTTATCTTGGTAGAAACCCACCACACACAGAAGCTGGAAATAACAGAGATGCAAGATACAATGCTCCTACTGCCTAATTCATGCAGAGGTTTTCAGAAGTGTTCTTGTCAGTCTCCCAGGATGCTTTTTCCTCCTCCAAACTGTAATTTTCTGAAAAATATTTTTAGCCTGTATATCGTACACTAGTCTTGATTTTGAAAGATTCTACACAAACGTAATGAATATAAAAACTGTAATTTTGCAATAGTATGTATCTCAATACATAAAAGTAGTTTTCCTCTCCATTCTACAGATCCAATGTGACTGTGCTCAATTTAGTATATGTACCATTTTTTTCCCCATTCTTGAGTTATTTTTGTAGAACCTGTGCTATTATAAAGCTCTTTGCACTCAGGCGATGAGACCAAGCACTGATTTGAAGTAGATGAATGGAGAAATTTAGAGATGTATTATTGCTGCAGGAAAGGAGATAAAGGAAAATGTACTCAAATACTCACTTTGATGAATCTATGAAGTATATTACAAGAGCACCAATACTAAGAGCGAAGACTAAGACAACCTACAAAAGAAAAGAAAATATTAATTATTTAACAGCATTACCCATTTATTCTTTTACATACAAAAAATAAAAGAAACCAAAATTAAATCATAAGCTTAATTTCAGCTCTAATTTTCTTTATAAAATTACTCCTACTTGAATTTCAAACATTATACATGATCAGAATGCTTTTTTTGCATTGAAAAAGAGACAAACAATCTGGCTTTACCAAATCTATCCTTCACCATTGCTCATGGGTGCATAAAGTAAGAGTGACAACCAATTAGACTGAACTTCCATTTATATACATGGCTGTGAACAGGAAAACTGTAATACTGCACTCCTGTCAACTGAGACTACAGTGAACTTTCAAACAGTTTAAAGCAACACTCAATGCAGCACATCATGAAGTCACAACTTGTGCTAACAGTCAAGTTGAAGCTACTGGAATGAAAGTATCTTGTTTGAATACAGGCTTCAGACCTCTTTCTGAAGCTGCTGTGTCATGAACAGGCCTGACTGATGATCACAATGCAAAGGAGGGGACACACAATGTTTTCATTCTAAGCAGACTTTCTCAAACAATGAAGATGTTCCTCTGCTCCCAGCTATCACTCAATGCAGTAGAGGCAGCATCCAAAGGAAGGTATAATAATTATTATATAACCAAACTCTGAAGTTCTACATGGCCAATATCAAACATGTAGATACCTTTCAATAAAATAAACTCATTAATGTATTATTACATAATTATTAGTACTTGTTAAAATAACTGTTCAACTGAAAGCTTAAACTATTTTCCCTTATTTTTATATCTTGCTGACCATAACAATTTTTACTTTGTCTGAAAATGGGATGACAAAGGGTATTTTGCCCGAGTACAAGTATTTGTTGTCTTATCTGATGCATTATCACCTGAACCACTGAGATCTGTGCATCAAATTCAAGAATCGAAGGCTGAAATTCATTGAAATAACATTTTTACTACCTAATATGATGTTAATATCTAGTTTAAATCTTCTTTCATTGTTGCAAAGTGAAATAAGCTATTAAATTCATATCAACTGGTAGGAGTCTCACCATCACAAGAAATTATAGTGGTGAACAGAACTCATGGACTGTTATCTGACAATATATCCAAATTATGATTAGCAGTGATCCCAAGGCCCAGGGTTTTTTTCTGAATTAAGATACTGGGAATCAAATTATCATGCATACATGTCCAACTACCTGTTGGAATAGTCCAAGCTACACACAATCTCAGTTTGGATCTGAACAAAATCTGTTCCATTGTTTATTATCAATCCATTTCAAGGAAAGTCTTCAATTTTTTAAAAATAGAATTTTAAAAGGTGTTAAGTGTTCCGAGAACACAGCTTACTTTTTTGGCAAAAATTTTGATTTTGCCCAAACCAGTTTAAAACACAGCTATTCACTTTCAAATAATTTAAAGTCAAGCAGGGTAATGTTTTACATTGCATTCTGTGGAATAATTTCTATGCTAACAGCACACTCAAAATCACTATTAAATATAAGTATCTCTTAAAAAGAAAAAAGGAAAACAATTGAACAACAAAAAAACCAAAACAATCTACAAATAACAAAAGAAAAGAAGAAAACAACAACCCAAAAAAAGTCAAAGTACAAAAGAGATTTACTCTATGGCAGAGTTTTGGGTTGCAGAATGCTGAAATGGCCAGTTAATGCTGGAAATGAAATTTGAAAAGCTAAACTTGTAATTCATTTGGGACTCTATAAATACTCTTCTCATTCCTTCAAGTTTCACAAAGTACCCAAGGACTTTGTAAAACTTAAAGGACTTTCATTTTCCTTTTCACATAGTAAGTCTTGAGTTACAACATTCAGTCATTGCCTCCTACCCAGAGGAGTCTTGTAGAGCAGCAAACCCAGCATAACACTGCACCAGCCTTACATTTCAGTTATAGCCAATCCCTCATTAATCATCATTATGCTGCTTAAATGTTACAAAGATTGTGGGTGAGACCTCCCAAAACACTTAAGTCTTTTCAGTGTTCTGTGACAGTTCATGTATCTGCCACTAAAATGCAAATATCTGTATTTCGCAAGCAGTCCCAGATTCCCATGCTATGCCAAACAGCGAGATGTGTATGTATGCAAGACTACAACATTACCCTCTTGTAATATGTATACCTGATTTTAAATCAAGGCTTATTTTCACTGCTATTGCCTTGAAACACATACCTAACACAATTCATAATGTCTCAAAGAATCACAAAAAGGGTATCAGAAGAGAATGGAATCTTAAACTCCATTTCTTTTCCTTGCTAGCAGAGAAACACATTTTTCCTTTGCTAAGTGACAGAGAAATTGAGCTGAACTTGAAACCATCAAGTGTGTGGAAAAAGCAGGCCTTGAACCAATCATGTTAAAGTACCACTAAAATTAAAGAAAATAAATAGATTTTAACAAACTCCAAACTTTTGTATGCTATATAATAAAGTCTCAGATGCAAATTTTTTGCTGTATTCCATCTAAATAAAGTGGAGTTTAATCTGGTTATTCAGATCCAGGATGACAATTACTGAGTTTGTTCTAGTCTTCCCTAGATTGCCAGGGGAGATAATGTCTATTTTAGAGACCTCACTATGCTTGAGGGGTGTCAAAAACATAGCCCCATATCCCAAATTCACAGCAACTAGAATCTGAGGGAGGGAAAAGCACATATATATGTGAATTACTGCCTTTTTTGTTAACTAAGCCATGGCAAGAAGCTTGCTTGCTCTGCCTGCTATTTCAATGCATTTGTCAAAACATTGCATTTGCTACACATCTAATATAACCTCTCTGTACAGAAGGAAAGAATCCTTTAATTTATAATTGCCTGCTGTTTGTTTAAAATTGAGAAATGGGAACTCATATGCTAACAGCTATACTGACTAAGCACTTACTAACAAATTAAAAATAAACACCACTCTGAATAAAAGGAAGATAAGAAAATACATGAGACAGTTGCTACATATCCATAAATCTTTCATGTAAAAAAGGAACAGAGAAAATCCAGCCCCAGATTTCAACAGAAGTGTAGAATGCCTTTTTGAGGCAAGAGTCAGAGAAACTGCAGATAAAATCCATCTAAGGAAAATTAAAAGTATTTTGACTGATTCCTAGATGCTTTAGAAGGGCTTTGACTGCAGTCAAAATTTAGGCATCCATAATAAATACAAAAAGAAAAAAGAGAAAGTCAAAAAGGGTATTTTTGATAATGGTGTAACAGCATAATAATTCTGCAGACAAGCACCAACTCTGAGAAACACTCAGTTAAGCTCAATTCAGCATCTCAATTCAGCTCGCCTTTCAGGCCCCAGCCTATGTAACAAAGGGATAATCCAAGGGGTGGCAGTGTTCTCCCTACAACTCCATAACTGCACTCTTGAAGAAAAAAGGGAAAACGAAAATGCTGGTCACATTAGACAGGAGGGCTACAGTAAATAATAAAGAGCCAGGTAGGGACTATAGAGCAGGAACTTCAGTCTTTCATATCCTGTAACACTTCAATATTCTGGGGAGGTTGAAACAGAACTCTTTGAAGCTTCAAAGGCAAATTCTTGCTTATACAAGATCAAATTATCCAAACATAATTAATACAAAATAGCATAGAACTCAAGAGGCAAAGCAGAAAATCAAAAAGGAATAATCATCTCTTTTTATTTTCCTCCAAAATTAAGTATTAAAATAGGAAGTATGGGGTGAAAAGAAAAAAAACTTTCAGAAATCTGTAATCCCTAACACCTCAGGGCATCAGAGAGCTCTCATTTTTTCTGATTTCTGTTCTTCAAAAATGTTTCTTCCAAACTCTTATTGTATGGTTAAATTATTCAACCCAAAGGCTACTGTAATGCTTAGAATATACTAGGTTGTTCATTATTAATATTTTTTTGAAATTCACTTAGTTTTCACTTCTACAGTCAAACAGTAAATTCTGTTATTAAGCTACTCAGTTTTATCAGCTATGAATTAAAATAAAATTGCATTATTTTTTATATTTATAATTAGTTATGGAGAACACAAATTATTTTCTATATACATAAACCCTTCA
Source organism: Anthoscopus minutus (assembly GCA_013399455.1). NCBI lineage: Eukaryota > Metazoa > Chordata > Aves > Passeriformes > Paridae > Anthoscopus > Anthoscopus minutus. The sequence goes on along the minus strand of VWYI01006479.1, from coordinate 28,781 downwards.
ATGATCCATTAAACTTTTGTTATACAAAAGTTGGCACTACTAAGATGCCAATAGCCTGATGTTTTGATCTAACTTGGATGAAAATGTTCATGCCTTAAATATAAACCCAAAACATCCTTTAACCATCAAGTAAGAAATCAATTGTATTTCTTTTATAGACATAATTTACTTATCCAGATTTGTTAGGAATGAAAACCTTAAAAAACTAAGGACACACCTGCTTCAAGTTACATTTCAGAAGTTAAGAACTACTTTTAGCTTGGAAATCCCAGCAATAAATTGCAGATTCTAGATGTACCTACATCTGTGCAATTATTGCAATTTAACAAAAGACATTCTTGACCACAGAAGATCCAGAATGTCTTACCTAAAATTTTTGTCCCACTAACTGACACCTATATGTAAAGAACAAAATTCAGAAATTATTCCATATAGCCCTAAGTAATAAGAAATTAGGCACTGCAGCTGACACAAACAGCTGCGCAATTAATATATCTTAGAATTATATAAATACAAATTAAGTGCTATTTACTATAAAACAATATAGATGCTTGCTCAAAAAAAAATCAGTGTTCTACTTTTTGTACTATAATACTTACATCATTGAGATGTTTTTATGTATATTACCTTTGAACATAAACCAGTGAACTAAAGCAGCTGCTTGATGTCAAACTATAGAATTCCTGCATCCAACAAAATCACCTTTAGGACTCTGTGATTTGTCCAGTCAAATAAAACGCATTCAGTTTTTTATAGAAATTAATAATTTCTATAATAATTAAATTTCTGTTTAGAGGCTTCTTTTCCTTACTATAACCTGCCTGATAACCAGAAGTAAAGCAGAAATGGATCTCTTAAGTCCATCAACAGGACTTAGGACCATGCTCTAGATGTAGTTGTACGCTGACTTTTTTCTGCCTTTTTTACCTGGGCCCTCTCGGGCCAACATGTAACTAACTAAAATGCCCAAGGCAAAAAGCACAAAAAATCCACCATCTACTCTATGGGGTCATGAACTCCCAAGGGGTCCTAGAACACAATTCTACATCACTCGGGTGTGTTAGATCATATTCCTGATTGATGAAATGCTCTCTTAATATTTTCTAGAACAAATGCATTTAATGCCATTGTTCTTCTCGTTAAAGAAAACTGGCTAAGCATGCACCAGTTGAGAGCCACCTTGCAAGAATAAACCATGAAACACAAACAAATGACAGCTGAAGTCAACAGTAGGAGAAAGATGAAGTGACAAAATAATTAAAAGACTAAACAAGATTCCATCTTCCTCCTACCAGCAATAAATACTAAATAAAAAGCTCGAAGAAACTGGGAAAATTTGTTCAAATGCAAAGGAAACAGATTTTGCTATTAATATACTCCCTGTATAAGAGTCATGCTTGACAGGACATAATACTATGACCAGGTAGCAGTCATATATGCATTGATGCTCATACAAATACAGGCAAAGTGCAAATTCTACAGCCAGCACCTGCTCTTGGTTACAGTGTGCACACTAACAACAATGAATCTGAAGGGTTCTGTCTACTGGGTAGTGTCCTAGCTATTAAATCTGTCTCAATTATGCAACAGATTAAGCCACCAGACTTAGTGATCCTACCACTTTTCAAGCAGAAAAGGCAAGTGGTGAAGGAAAAATAACAAAAAATAATAATCTTCATGTCTTCTATTTTTTTAAACCTTTGAATATCAGCTAGGATTTAACATCCAGTTCTAGAAGCAACTAAAGCACCTTCGATCCAGATGATGAGCAAGCCCATCTTTCAGGGAAGTCAGAAAAGGTTCAAGATCACACAACTCTGAAGAGACTTAATTAACTCTTAGTTTTGAACTTGAAGCTATTAAAGTACTAAATCCAAACTTTGCAATTTTTATAGCTACATGAAAAACTTCTCAGAATCCCAGACTTGAAAATGTTTGCAAGTCATTTCCACTTAGTTGCACTTTCTGTTTTAGTTTTTTGTTTATTGTTATTACACAAAAAGGAGTTAACTAAAAAAGTTAATTAGCTATTAAATTTTACGGTAACTAATTTAGTCATCAGCACTCAATAAAAACAGTACTGTAAACTTTGGCAGCTTTCTGAGATTTTTTTGCTATATAAATTCTCCCCTTCAGCAAAGGTCATAGAGACTTACTTTTTCCATGAAAAGTCTGTGTTTATCCAAAGAGGAGGTGAAGGGGAGCAGGGGATGCCTATCTGATAAACCAGTGAGCAGTAAATTCTCAGTGAACTTCTGCTGGAAAATTCATAGCAAGGATTTAATTTTAAAACCAAAAGGCAGCCAAGTAGGCCAGCATGAGCTCTGACTGATGACCATGACTTGGTTATTGTCCCTAGTCCTACCATCCTTGGGGTGTGTGACTTAAGCATATTACTTCACCTCTTCAGGCTCCCAAATTCTCCCTCTTGCTTTTGTTTGGCAGCAATACTCCATGTCAACTGATCAGGGAGGGCAACCACTCTTCATTAAGGCATGTGCAGTGGATCTTGCACAACTGAGAGCTCTGAGGCCAGAGCAACCACCAAGAGCCCAAGCAGGACATGGAAACAGCGGCAGCACAGCCTCTGATAGCAAAGGAGCTTCATGCATTAAAGAAGAAAGGCACCAATTACTCTAAGATAAACTTTTTGCCAGTTTTTCTGGAACTATATTTTTGGTACCACTAAGTTACTAGCCAGTAAAATAAGGTTTTAATTTATTACTAAAACTGAGATTCTGTATTTATGGTAAATATATCTTTAAGAAGACAGTTCAAATGTAATGCATCTCTTTTTACAGATTCAAACATTGATAAGAAATATAGAAACAACATTTCTGGGCGAGAAAGCAGATACAGCAGACAGAGAAGAGTTACAGAAAAAAAGAATGTATATTAGCCACATATCTAGTTCCCAAATATTGAATTCATGCCTCAGAGCAGTAATTTGTGTATATCTGAAAGGTGCAAGTAAAAGCCCTGGTAAAGGCCTGAATCACTGTGAGCTTGCCTTACTACTCATGACTGTAGTAAGTAACTGATATAATAGGTCACTGGGAACAGAATATGGAACATCTTTGAATAAAACCATACTAAGAAGAATTTGCAAATTCAGTCTGCCTGCCATAAGCTATGTTTTATTCTGTCTCCAATAAAAGGTTGAGCCTTCCTGCATAGACTTGAACAGACTACCTCTCATTGAGCAGACTGCTTATTATAAGGAATGCTGTGAAATCAAAATTAAGGAATTATTAGAGTAGATAGCAGACTCAGAAATATGAAAAATCAAAGTAAACAAAACAAGAAGTACCTTTATATACTTTCCCACACACATTTCCAATCTCATTTGAGAAAATTTTTTTAAAAAGGAAGTATTTTGCTGTGATCTTTTCTGTACATGACACAATATAAGTTAATATTTCAGCTTTATTTTACTTTCTTTATACAGATTGGGGCTTTTTTCCTCAACTTTTGACTGACATATTGACAATAAAATGAAAATTTCTGTTTAATCCATAAAAGTCAAAAGACTGAGATTTTCTAATTAGTGAAAAAATACAAGACAAAAAGTCCCATCTGTTAATGGTGCTCTGTATCTTGAAGTTAATTAGTTTTGCTGGGAGAGTGCCTGGTAATATAACCAATTAAAATACATGCAACATTTCTAATTCAGTATCATTAGTAAAAAAAATAGCAGCACTTTCTATCAAAATGTGCCATCTTCTAGAGTTAAGTGGATGGCATTTTATGTCGGTACATATCTGCACATGCACACTTGGGGGGATTTTCTACTCTCCAATCTAAAAGGTTCCCCCTCCTGGTTGCCCAGCAGCCACCCAAATTAAGGTCAAATGCACACTTTGTACATCGGTAGAAGAATAACTCTCACAGATTTCCAGTGGATGGGTGACTGGCTCTACAACCACGCTGAGCAAAAGCGTTCTGCTGGTGACCAGCACCCGCCAGCCACTGCTGATGTCAACATTCTCCTTTCCAAGCTCCTCACTGCTCCACTGCAAATAAGGGCTGCTAATAAATAAGCCAACTGGAATGTTGTTTTAGAGAAACCAGTGGTGCACTGGCAATCAAATCCTGCAAAAGTGAAAACCAACCAGCTCAGCTGCAAAACTCCGCAAAGGCCAAAGAAGCCAGGCCCAGGCAGGGTCCCAGTCACACACTGCAGAGCAGCAGAGCAGCACTGCTACTGGTGGCTGATTAGCCACAGCCCCAGGCCCACTGCTCAGCCTGAGAATGCCTCTGCATTTTCTGTCTGACCTTCAAACACAGCATATGGTCATGATATTTTTTTTTGGTTTTGTTACTGCACTTCAGTTGTGACAAAAGGAGCTTTACCTCCACACAAAGAACTGGAACCAGGTTAACTTCAGCCGGAACACTTTGTTCTAACAATACTTTGGCCTACCTCTGGCTAAACAAAGTGATCAAGGGGAGATGAAGAAGCAAGCAGACACTCCTGTACTTTTTGGTATAGTGCCTATGCAAAAAAAAAAATCTCCATCTGTGCATGGAACATCTTGGAAAACACAAAAGTACACTAATTCCTGGAAAGAATAAAAGACAAGACATTACCCCAAAATCACATTCTTTATAATTAATCTATAAATAATCTAACTACAACATCTGGGGAATTAATCAACTGAAATCTAATAATATATTTAACAGTAAAATGTAATGTAGCCATTTGCCAACCCACCCCTGTATCTGGAATATCACAATATAGAACTGAAAAATCATTAATATCTTAATAAAAAACAACAAAAAAACCAAAAACCACTGTCTTCTTGAATTAAGCAACTGTCTATTTCTTAATTATGATTTGTTTAAAAAATAAAAACCATTAAATAATACTTTAAAAAACCCCAAACAAAATCACAAAAACTAATTTCACAGTTCTTGTCCTTACTTCAATATACTGTACTCCTCATCAGTTACCATGCACAGTTTGGTAACTGACAACAAAATAGGAGAACATCTAAGAAACTGTCACAGAAAACACAAGACAGAAAACAAAGAATGATGGTAAAAGTACCAGGAAAGAATAATACAGTAAACAAAATGCTGTGCCTTTAAAATGCTAAAATCAGAAAGATTTCTGAAGTAAAGAGTTTGAGGCAAGGAAACTGCTCAGATGAGTTCTCAAGAAAAAAATGCAGTTGGAAATGTGGACCTTCTGAGAATTTAGGCATCTTCCTTCAATTCACAGTGCTTTTGTACAATATTATACATATTAACAGTACTGTTTAAATGGAGCTCAAGCTTTACTGCCATGTCATAAGAAGTAGATTTCTTTGTGAATGAATCACTTTAAGGATTACATTTCATTAAATTATTTACCTTATACATTCAAAAACTAGATTGCATGGCAGACAAAAGGAATGCTCACATTCCTCAGTTATTTTGACATTAGTCTGACACACAACCTACACAACAGACAGTCATGCCAATAAATGCTTAAAGAAGTATAGAAAGAGGTTATTTCTCCTTGCTAAGGCTTTATAATGGAATAAACTGCTAAATTTTTAGATTTTGTGTTACTCAGGTGTTGCAGTGTGTGACGTAAGATTCACGTGTTTTAGATTTCCCCAAGTCTCGTGGAGATTCAGGCTAAACCCTCGAGAGTTCCAGAGAGAACAGCAAGGGATCGTGTTGCACAAATGTCAATCTGGCTTTTCCCACGCCCCCCTCTCCTTCAATTTGTGGACTGGGTATTCCCTTCCCCTTGCTCTGCCCCAAGGGATAAAAGAGAGATGGTGGGCAGGGAGAGGGTCTCTTTCCACTTAGGTTTCTCGTAGGAACATCGGTGTCGCTAATAGAACTTAATAAAATCGGGACTGAAACCTAAGTAGAAGTGCGCATCTTTCCTTCACCTCGTCCGGGATCTGCAAAGAGGTGCTCTGAAGGTAAACGGGCTGGCTTGCTAACTTGCTGGGGAACGCTTTGTGCTTCTTGCTCCTGCTCCGACCGCGGCGTGCCTGGACTTGTCTCGGCCACGTGGACTCAGCCAGCCGCGGGCGCTGAGAAGCCAGAGACCGGGGAAAAACCCCCAAAAAGCGCCTAGCACCCCATCACTCAGGTTTCCTGCTACTATTTCTAAATTTTCAAATAGCGGAACTCCATAAACACCAAAATAAATACCTCCCATTTGAGCTGCTTAGGTTCTTAGTCACAAGAATTCAAACATACAGCAAAGGTAGATACAGCTCTGGACATATTTGAATAATTGGAAGCTCTTGGCTTCAGTAATGCCTAGTAAAATTTCATTCAAGGAAAAGACTGAATCAAGAATGCTCAAATCATTCAGCACACGACAGAGCATTTGAATGCTTGTCAGAGAATGTGCTTTAAAACATTATGAAAACAAGATACAGAAGGGAAAAGACTCACTGCTAAATGCATGTGACAGGCTGCAGAAAGAGTTTGCTGCTGCAGTACTAACATCAAAGCTCCCATCTTCCATGTACCACTACCTAATGTGGAGTTTTTCTTAAATCCTTTATAGTATGAAAAATATAATTCAGTACTTTTATTTCCAGACAAAACACATATTAGAACAGTGTCTGATACTTGCAAATGCATTGGTCAACTTTTACTGTAAGTCTAGAAAAATCCATAACTGTTTCATAGACTTCTAAAGAGACATAGCCATCAACATGACTTTTTTAATAGGGACCACTAAACCTTGGGACATGGGCCTGAGGGATTTCAGGAGCTCACTGCTCCTCAAGTCATGTTATCTGCTCAGTGATTGAGCAAACTCAATGTCAATAACAACAGAAGCTTTCTGTGACAATTAAGAGAGATATCAAACACAGGGCCATCAATGAGAAAAATGAACAAAAGGAAGCTACATTACATAGCAAGGGGGAAAATCTGGCGACAGAGCTAAAGAGCACAGTATTTTTGAAAGTCACCTTTTTAGGTATCTTTTTCCTCTTTTTTTCTCTGCAATTGTTTGGCCTTCAGTCATTTTGCCAAAATTGATAGCTTTCACTAACAGCCACAGGAAATTCTCTCTCACACCAACCTGCGTTGAAGATGGAAAAATTGACTTTTTTATTGCTATGAATAAATCTAAACCTATTTAATTATCCAGCTATACATGAATATTTGTGAATATAAAAAGGTGCCTTTAATAAGTGCATAAAAAAAACAACAAAGAGCAAATCTGAGCATTGTAAATTGTAGCACTCACTAAATTTTAATCATTTTAGTCATTTAGTCTTAAGACATCTGATAGTTCTAAACAAAGGTATAAACCTCAATAGCTTTACAGAGGCTATGTCAAAATAAATTTCTTACTAGATCTTTCCATTTCCCACAGCAATAAAAATATACACGATGTGTGCTCTTTTGGTTTTTAGACTAATTTGAACTGAAAAGCCTGCCAATTAATTATTTGACACAGTCATTGATCATGAGATGTGAGTTCTCCACATAATTAGAAAATAAAATTTAGCTATTTTATTGGAGCAGATAAATCTAAAATAGACTGCCCAGGGTTGTGGTGATCTTGGTTTATGGGTAAGCATTCACTCACAGTAAGAAGCCATTTTCAGTGGGCTTTAGAAGTACACGGGACAAATGTTCATACAGTGGGTTCTGCAATTTGAAAACACACTAACACATATTTTCCTTTATCTTAGTAAAAATCTGCATAAGCATAATTATATGCTACTATAGGTCAAATCTTGATTCACAGTTTGGTGCAAGACTGCACTGATAGGCAGACCTTGATATTTCAGAGCAAGGCAAGGAAGCCTTTGATGCCACCAGTTATAGGCACTGGTGACTTCCATTCTGTAACTGTTAAGGTGATGGCAAGTTGTGAATCTTCTTAATCTGGAATTATGATTCAACATTATGTACCAAATGATAGTAATTTTACAAAGTATGAAATTAAATCAGTGATTTGCAACTATCACTAAAGACCAATGCAGAAAACAATGCAGCAAGCAAATATAAAAGCTATTTTCTACACAACAAACCTTTTCTTGCAGTGAATACTTTTTCTCAGTGGTAGGATGGAAAGATCAGTTTCTCTGTTAGGATGCAAAGACTGATTTATTCAGCCAACCTCCTCCCTGCAGAGGAGCTTTCCTATTTTGCTGTGTAGTCATAATTCTAAAAGTGAAAGCTTTATTGTGAGCCTTTTTCTATGTGGTCTGAAGATAAAATAATATAATCACAGGGCCAAAGGCTTGCAGAATCAACTTCAAATGTAACTGTCTCTTGGATAGCACCCTTACTTTTAAAAAAATGCAGCAGTGACCACTGAACACAGCCTTGAAACCAAATGTTACCTCAGCAGACCTTTTCTCTTGCTAGTGACAACATTGTCACATTCTTTAACTTTCACCGTCATGGCTTTTGTTATTCTTTTTATATAACATGAAGAATTTCATTTTAAAAAATAATCCAAACAAACAACCTTCTTAAAATCCCCTTTTCCTCTGAATCCACAGTCTTTGCATCTTTATCTGGCTTTCCTAGCCTATAGCATTTCTCATCAGCACTCTTATTTTTCAGACAGACACCATCTGGAGGGTAGAGACCTAGGAAATTACCTGTCTTCCCATCTCCTTTATAGAGTTCCTTATAAAGGTCTAAGAATTAAAGGCCAGCAAGTTTCACCATGGTATGGTCTTATTTACAGGTATAAAAGAGGGTGGAGAACAAGGAACATCCAACTTCAGCTTATGTTCTTTCTCATAAATGTCAGCTAGTAAGTAATTCTTCCCCTTTTCTGCATGTTTGCTTCAGCCTAGCTGTAGATTCTTTCTAAGGCACTTCTGAAAACCAGCAAAAAAAAACAAAATTGGAAAAACAACCAGGTAATCACAGACCTGTCATGGTGAAAGAGATTTATAATAGATATTACTACAACTCCATGTCTCCATGTCAATGTGCAGTTTTAGTTCACATTTTAACAATATTACAGGATGGGAAGAAGTTGAAAGTACATAATTGGTTTGAAGCTTGGGTTGGTTTAAGTATTGCAAGAAAAAAATTGCATTTTGCACGAACTATAAAAAAAAATCCAGAAGCAAATCTTGTAAAAGACAAAGTAGTTTTCTCTGAATAAGTACTGCAGAATCTGGCTGAGATTCTGGTAAGGTAAATTATGCCATTGAAGTGTAAACCCCTTTTCCTTTTAATGTGCTTTCCTTCCCTCCCTCCAGTAACTGTACTTACTAATGATCTACAGAGATTCAGTCCTATGTTGCTTTATTCAAAAAACACTTTATTTTGAAACAGGTCACCTTTCTAGAATGTATTCTTAAACAGAAAGTTTGAAAACCAGATGTCAAAGAAATAACCTTTTTAACATGTCTTTATCTGTAACGAGAGTTTAAGTCTTTAGCCTGGGACAAGAAGTTTCTCTCTCCCAGCTGTAGGCCCAGCTGCTTTCCTCCACTGTGCTAAAATCAACAACCCCACTTCCCTGATGCTCAGCCTCCACTAAAGACACTGTCCTTGTTTAGTAAAGGAGAAGTTGGCAGTTAAAAGAGAAAGACCATCAAGGTGAGTGAGTGGTCTGTTTTGGTTTTCTATCAAACCAAAATCTCATCAACCCCTGGGTTTTGCCAATGACCTCCCCACCTCCTCTGAACCAGTTCACTGCACTTTCAGCCCCATGCACGGACCAAAAAGTGAGGAAAAAACAAGAAAATAATTAAAACTAGTCCAATGACACTTTAAGAATGGCAATAACACTTGAAAAGTGTTTATACCAAATCTGAAAATAAGAAATATTTATACTGCAGTGATGACACTGCACAAGAATGAACACTACCAAGTCTTAATACAAACAAATAATTTGTTTTCTCAGTAGCTTGGCTGACGTGCTTCCTTTCTGACTCTCAGGCAGAGCTGGAAGACAGAACTTTTAGCATTCATAATTTCAAACACTAAGTTACAATTCCTTTTTCTGATTGCCTAAAACCCTCAGAGTGCCTCTCTGATCAATCTGACAACAAAGACCTATGTACAAGTGTGCCAAGGCAGACTGCTGACTCAGAAAGGAAGTCCATGTACTGACTCATTAACATGACTGCCAGCAGCACTGACACGTTCCTTGGAGATACCTTGCTGAAGCAGTTTCTCAATCCACAGTTTGGTTTCTTATCGTGGTTACAGGTATATTAGATACCAGGAAGACCAAGCATACACCTATATATGCTTACAGAACTGCAGTTAAAGCTGTGGCTGTCTCATAACTGTAAGAACTAGAGCAGGTTGCCACTAGTGACAAGATGCAGGGCTGTTCCACAACATAAAACATGGGCATGAGGAAAGGCTGTTGTGAATGAGCAAGAGACTTTCTTAGAACAGGTGACAGAGAGTTTGCACAGACACTGCTGGAGACAGTGGAGGCATAAGCTGCACAGTAACCAAACCAACTATCTTATTTTTGTACCAGTTCTTGAGTGAATTAGAAGCAAATGATGAATGCACTGAATAAATAGAGCACCTGTTTGCAGTTTGTCAACTCTTACTGCTTTACATAATTTTCTAGAACAAATAACAAGAAATGATGAATGGCTTAATACATATTATTGTATATAATAACTAAATCAACTTGTCCTTGTGGAAATGTTCAGACAAAACAGCTGTGTTTGTTTGTTACCACTGTATTTCAAGAAAAAAGTCAATTAATTAACCAATACAACAATGGAAACTTACAGATAACAGTTTCATCAATGATGGGAATTCCATCCTTTCCTTGACAGCCAATGGTCTGTAGACACATTCTTTTTTTAACTTTTATCTGTTTAAAATCAGATTTAGGTGTTAAATCTCAGCCTTTGACCATGAGAACCTTCACTGCTCACCTGCTGTAACTCCTCTTGTTTGAGATGTTCTATTTTGTGTAAATAATTTAACGTCCTTGCAAAGGGAAACATGCCACATCTCCCACAACCAAGTTAAGTTATATAGTCTGCTCCTGTCTCCTACTAAGTTGGAATGATTATTGTCAAGGAATATGGTTTATCTCAAAGCTTTGCAGAACTGGTCAGCTCCTTACTACTGACATTCTAGTGTCTTACCTTTTACTTTTTAAGTTTTTTTCTTACATAGAATATGCTTTCATGTTTTTTTCACAGTTGCCAGCTTTGTTCATTTAACTATTTTTGGAAATGAGCCCTATTAATTTTTGCCAAAGAAAATATAAGCACTAACATTGTGCTGAAGTTAGCAAATTATGTAGGACTTCATTTCAACAAAGCAAATTGTAACCAAACTGCCAAAAACCCAACTCTGATCCATTACACATGAGAAGACAGTCAGCTTAAGCCCAGATCCATTTATTATGCAACAAATTGAAGAGTCTAATGCTGTCAGTGTAAAGCTTTGATAAGCAGTTGTCTGTTCTAAGCAGATTCATGAAAACTATATTATTTAGCTGGTTACCAGGTTTGAATTTTTGTGACAATTTTATGATTTATTTCTTCCATTGAAAAAGATTTATTAAGTAAATCAAATTGCTCCACAAAAAAAATATCACCTCCAAGTTTACAGTTTAAAAGGTGACAAACTGCATAATTCATAGACTAGTATAATACCTTCACCACTAAATAACCCATTTTTTCCTGACAATCCAAAGAGTTTCTGCAAGGAAGAAAGAAGAGAAATAAGGGGTAGGAGCTTGGGGGGTGGAAATGGGGCATCTTGTGATAGGACAAGGAGTCATGGCTTTAAACCAAAAGAGGGCTGGTTTAGATTAGATAGAAGGAAGAAAAAGTTCTCTGCTTTGATGGTGGTGAAACAAAGGAAAAGGCTGCACAGAGAAGTTGTGGATGTCCCATCTCTGGATGACTTCAAGGTATGAATGGAAGACTCTTCAAAAACCTGGTCTAACGTGCCTGCCCATGGCAGCAAGGACAGAACTAGATGATCTCCAATGGATCCAGCATACTCAAATCATTCTGTGATACTATGATTATAAAAGTTCATTATTTCCCATTAGTTATAAAACCACAGTAGTAAAAAAAAAACCTTTACTGAAAAAAGCATAAATGGAATCAGTTAGCTACTAAACCTGTCCAAGAGGCAAGACAAAAGCACTGCAACTAAAGGTATTAAACCAGAGGGTTTATCACAGTAATTTTAAATAGCAATTATCATCATAACTTTAAATAGTTTTCATTGCTTTGGGGAGGTTTTTTGATTCTTTGAAGGCATCAGATCTCATCAGAGATATATATATATATATGGATATATATCTCATTATGGAGAAGTGGGAGTACGTGTCACAATTCACTTCATTTTCTCTATGTATATCTGGTTAACTACTGTACACCCTGGATACAGTACAGGAGGGGCAGGCACTGATCTCTGCTCTGTGTGACAGTGGCAGGACTGAGGCAATGGCCTGAAGCTGAGGCAGGGAGGCTGAGGTTGGATATCAGGAAATGGTTCCTCACCAGAGGGGTTTGGGCACTGGAGCAGCTCCCCAGGGAAGTGACAGCACCAGCCTGACAGAGCTCAGGCAGGGTTTGGACAATGCTCTCAGGCACACGGTGTGACTCTTGGGGTGTCCTGTGCAGGGCCAGGGGCTGGACTTGATGATCCTTGTAGGTCCAGCCCAACTTGAAATTCTATGATTATAGATTTCTCAGTTTCATTATATTGCATTACTTATGGAAAATTTTGTAATATGTAACAAAGTGCAATAAAATCCACTACTTTATAAATAAAGTACCTGCCTAACAGTTTTCCGGCAACAATCAAAAAAATTAAAGGTGCACCAAATTATTGGTAGGTAATTTATATGCTCTCCAGTAGCACTAGATTTTACATAGAACTTGGCCTTAGTTTTAACTTATTTAATGAAAACATTATGAATAATTTTATCTGGGAAGTGTAAGCTGTATTTTAAAATATGTATGAACAATTAAAATTGTCTCAACAAATACCCTAAAATAATATGCTACAGCTAGTGGTCCCGCAGTAGTAGAAAGGCAAACTAGATCAATAAAATTCTGTCTCTAGCACTGCAAGGCCAGATGTTTATGACTAGTAACAAATTCAATTTAGACTTTTTAAAAATGGAGTAAGATTTTCACATGATTCATCTTCCACTTCAATAATCTTGACCCTAAAAAATGCTTTGTGAAGTTATTTTCTCACCACTTTTTAACATCAAGTATTTAACAGCAATGAGTCAGTTATTTAATAGTTCTCATTTTGTTTAGAAGCTTTTAAACTCTGTGGCCAGATCAATGTTCATATATTTGATGTTCACTCAGTAGCCTCTTGCTGCATACACAAACTGAAATGAAAAATGTACATTACACAAGCATATTGCTATCCCTTTTTTACAGAAAAAAACAGAAATTGTTATTGCTCTGTGATGGCAGAGTGAAGTGTTCTCAGTGCATGGATCGCATTTGCTCATTTGACATAGACTGAAAGTATGAGGATTTTACAATCTTAGTTTCATTTATTCTGTATTTCTTTACAGGCACAAAATATTGTCTAAGCCCATACTTTCATCTTTTTTACAATAAAAAAAATTTTAATGGACAAAAGCTCCCGCCTTCAACTCAAGCTACTGAAGCTGTTTCAATGTGATGCAGAACTCAAAGAAGACTCTGAAATACTACTTTCAAGAACACTGATATGCTAGTGGAGACCACAAGAATTAAGGCGATTTTGCATATTTCCAAGTTCAGACTGTCCATGACAGTTTAGGATCTCAACTGCTATAAAAAACTTCCTAGACTTGCATGAAAGCTTGTGATAGTGGGGCAGGGGGGCTCCAGGGCTGAATTCTGTGAGAAGCTGCTGGAAATTTCCCTTTGTTCAGCACTGCTGTTGCTAAGGCCAAGCCCATCAGCTATGGTGGGGGCTCTGTGGAGGCTGTGAAGCAAAGCACAGACAGACCTAAACAAGAAGGAAAAGAATATACCTGGCATATACATTAACTTCTATTTAACTCTAAAATCCCACATCTTAAATTTATCTGTTTATAGCATGTACATTTCCTTTACACTATTTCTTTTGCACCATGTGGACTGACACAGTTGAAAAGTAGGCCAGACAAGTTTTGCATGAATAGTGTACTTCAAAAATTGTTCTGGCAAGTTGTTTAAAGAGTCAGATTTTTTTCTGCTTGTGCAGGTAGCTGTGTTTTGAATCTGAGACCTCTAATCTTCTCATTGGAAGACCACAATTAAGCTTGACTGTGTGAAAACTGAAGTGTTTTAAAAACATATAACCATTCAAAAAAATATTAGCTTTGTAGTTCTTTTGAATTCTGCTCGTGTGTGTGACTAAAATTCACCTCAAGTCTTACTTCATGAACTTGGGAGAACCTGGATTATCTTTTATTCAGCACCAAATCAAACTCAGTTTGAACCAAAAACTGACACTTAGCCATCTTCATTATCCTATTTTTCAATACGATGACGACTTCAAGCTCTTTAATGATCAACAGCATCGCAGCTAATACGCATTAGTCAGCTTTTAACGTCACTGCAATAAAGTTCCATAAGACATGAAATTAAGAGCTCCTTTAGTTGTAAATTCATGGACTATAGTTTATAATACATCCGTGTTTAGGTTTTTTTCACCATATGGAAGCAACTTGTCACTTATAGCCAATCAATCAAAATTAAACTTCTTAACAAAATTCCTTCTTTTTTCAGCTAAATTATACTGCATGTGTTCACTGATTATTGTAGCGGTGTGTTGCCTAAGATCCACGTGTTCCGGATCTCCCCAGGTCTCATGGGGTTTCTGGCTAACCCTCAAGAGTTCCAGGGAGAGCAGCGAGGGATAGTGTTACACGAGTGTCAATCTGGCTTTTCCCACACCCCCTCTCCTTCGATTGGTAAACTAACTATTCCCTTCCCCTTGCTCCGCCCCGAGGGATAAAAGAGAGATGGTGGGCGGAGGGACGGGAGGTTCACCCTGGGTTTCCGAGAATGAACATCGGTGTCGGTAATGGAATTGAATAAAATCAGAACGGGAAACCTAGGTGGAACTTCGCATTTTTTCCTTCACCTCGTCCGGGATCTGCAAAGAGAAACCCTCAGGAGGTAAACGGACTGGCTTTCTAACTTGCTAGGGGACGCCTTGCGCTTAAACCACGCTCGCTTTTGCTCCGACCGCGGCGTGTCTAGACTTGTCCCAGCCACGTGGTCTTGGCTTTGCCGCGGATGCTGAAAAGCCGAGTTCCGGAGCAGAGCTACCGGAGAGCGTAAAGCATCCCGATAGATTATTATATAGGTTTATTGAGTTTTTTATGATTTCTTGGATTTATAAGTTGGCGAGGCCTGTAAAACTGAATAATATGACAATAAAAAATATAAACCAGATACAGACAATGTTTTAAATTTGAATGCTAAATATGATGGAAATCAGCATCAAAGTAAGACACTTGCTCAGAAAGCTTAACAAATTAAGCTCTGGGCTTACACTGTGCTTAACTGGTATACATAGAGGGAAAAAAATTACATTTAACAAGACTTGTAACACTTGAAAAGTGAATGAAAATATTTCTACTTGCATGCTATTTTTTCCCATTTAGGAATAAAGACAAGTTATTGGCATCATTCAGTTCTGAAAGCTTACTGAAATCTCAGTTAAAGGTAAATTTTACAGTAAGAAAGTATGATCCTTTTGCATTCATCAACTTGACAAACTCTTCTATCCAATAATTTTTTCTTTTAAAATCTACATTTGGCACAACCAAAGTTATCTAAACCTGTATGAATTTTTCTGTATCAGGAGAGTCAAAGTGTTATTTCAACCATTTCAAAAATACATTTTAAATTTTCTTTTATTTCAGAAATTGTTGTATTCTAATAGATAAATGTTACTTGATGAGTAACAAAATTGTTTATTCCTTTTTGCAAAATAAAATAGTATGAAATGCAACTTTAATTGTACCAACTTGTCAGATATCACAAAAATAACCTGTCATCTACTTCTATCAGTTTCATTATTCTTTTACTGTCTACTTTGTTTCCAAGTGAAACTGATTACTACTGCTAAATATTACCCAGGTGGAAATACATCATCTTCTCAAGGACCTTGCTGATTTACTAACAACAACTAACTTCCTCAGTGAGTTTCCACTTTGCAAAGACACTCATTAAAATTCACAGGTTTAAGTGCTCAGTGCTTTGTTCTCCTAACAAACACTGGAAAGAGCTGTTGGGGGAAGAAAAAATAAATAAACCTTGCAAAGTATCTTATTAATAAGTAACAAAACAGAAAGTACATTATCAGGTTTGGCTCATTGTTCTTAGCTCCAATATGGTGTCACAGCATAACAAGGTAGCTAATGTATAATCAGAAGCAAAAGGATCACTTTGCACTATGTGAACAAAACCCTATCTCTTCTGCCTCCGTGTATACCTTTTCATCTACTCTGCACAGTTGCTACAGGGGCAAAGAGAAATTAATTAATTTTGTTTGATTTCATGACTTTTGAAGTGATACTGAAGTTACGAATCCTCTGATGGTTTATACTCAACAGCCAACTCTATATTCTAATGCAATGTCCCTGTCAAGCAGTATCTAACTTCAGCATACACTACCAAGTATCTTCCAAATCTTTATGAAACTTTAAAAAGAAAATGCATTTACAGAAATTTACCCCATACCTACATAATTAACTTTCAGCAATTTTTTTTTGTCCTGTTAAATTATATTCCACACACTAGAAAGAAAGGGCAGTCTATTCTCTATTGTCTCCTCCATTTGTACATTTTATCAGCTCCTGTTCTTTCTTTCATTGCCTTACTTACACTCACACACAACTTTTCCATATACATTTTCTTCTTGAAAGATGCTCTTTAGAATTTTAGGCAAGGAAGTTTTGTGTTCCATGTATACAGATCACTCTAAACAGGTTTGTCTTTGGCATGACAAAGGGCAGGGTCTGACTCTGCCAGTGTGGAGATTCTTAGCTAGCTCCTGCTGCCTCTCCAGCCTGTCAACTGGCCATAACTGCTCCTTGGCAAATGTGCTTGTCCTGCCTTTAATCTCTGTGCAGGGCTGGATGAACATGTAGCATATATATTGCATAATACTTGGCATTACACAATTATTCAAAATAGTAAAGGATAAGGATAATTTTATTGAACATACTCAAGACAAAAAGCAAACTTGACATGAAAGAAAAGGAGATTATGTTTCCATTAACTAAAATACATAAAGCAGACTATGGACTTTGACATACTTGTTTTGCAAGGTATTAAAATCCAGACTACTTTAAGACTTAGAAGACAAAACCATGTTTTGATTTTTCAGTCAATCTGTTCACCATGTTCTCTACTGCTTCTAAGATGGATATATGCATTCATATAAGCTCTTAATTTTAACAAAGCCCTGGGGGAAGATTATCACTAATAAAGCCTGGCACTCAGTATGTGCTACTATTCAGCTGTACACAGTAAAATAGCTCTGAAAAAAAATTTTCTCAAAGTAATTCTATTCTTAGAAAATAAATAATTTCTTAAAAGAACTTCAGCTAGGTATCAACACTTCTTACAGTTTCAGTAAACTTCCTGCTCTGGAAGATTTTGATCTCTACTGTCTTCTAGACAGACAGCAAAGTGCCACTTGAGTTTTTAAATATAACACTGACAAATAAGTATGGTGATAGATACAGAATCCAGTCTTGTACAAGTAACAACCTAAGCAGGACACATAATTTTCAGGATATGTCAATAAACCAGACCCTATCCAAGGCCATATCCAAGCCAACTTCATGTAGTGAAACTATATGAAGCTATATGAAGCACAGCTGCTCAATGGTAACATTGTACACAACACACAAACTTGCCAAGAAACCAGATATATAGTCAGGCATCTAATGTATAGTAAGCTATATCTGCCCTTTCTTCATTGCCAGAAGAACCTCATTCGGTTTTCATAGAACTAGGTTTGACACCCCATACTACCAATTATACTTCAAAGAACAAAGCTGATTCATTCTGCCTTGAAAATAACATCTGTGCTGTGTTAATGTATCAGAGATGTGCAAGTAGCACTCTCTTGGTGTTTTCCGAACTGAGTAATGGCAATGTGGGGGTTTACTGGGTAAACTAAAGGCAACGAGCATTACTCAGCTACAAAGGGCTGTCATCCCTCATCTGAACTACCTCACATATAAAATTTCTCATTGAAACAGAACTACTTGGAAAACAGTTTATGACATTTGAATGGGGATAGGTGTGCATGTTGCTTTTTTCAATACAAACATGCACGAAGTTCACACAAAACTTCACTCAACCCATGTGAATATCCTACATGGATGTTCACTGCAAAGTTGTACAGTTTTGTCACCTGAAACATAGTAAAGAAAGGAGTAATTATGACAATGAAGTTGTGATAATGAGAAATAAAATTATTTTAGAAAAATCAAGATGCTACAGTATTTAAGATTAGCATGCCTGGATATATATCCATACTTCTAAGCACTGTATCATGAATAAGTCTTGCATCTCCCTGTTCTAGTCACACACTTGTCTTTAACATTTCTCTGTATTGAAGAGTTTTTTTCATCTGTGAATGGAAACTCGAACTTATTTGTAGGGCACCTTGATTGACATTACTTTGACTCCCATTTAAATATGCTTTGGTAATTCATTTTGCTGCTTTTAGAAGGAGGTGTGGGCATTTTGATTCAATGAGGTACAATGACTTCCAGAGCAGCAAGAGAACAATTTTCATTCTAGAAATTATAATACATTTGGTGAAATTCAGTTTGTGTGAGTCCAACCTTCATTATTTCCCCATTTTTTATCTCAGCTGCTTAAAATAATTTTCTGTTCATTAAAATATTCATATAAATGGCATATAAATTTATTACTTGACATATATATTGCGTTTAAGACATTCCAAAAAATCAATTTTTAAAAAAATTATATTGCAAAAATATTTCATAGTGCAAAGAAGGACATGCTCAGAATCAGACCAAATTGTGATTAAATAAGAAATTATCTATCTAATGAGATTAACAAAGGGATTTACAACCTTTCACTTACAAGACAAAGTTTACAGTACACAAGGTTATGGGATAAGGCTTGTTCAACACAATATTCTTAATGAATACACATCCCTCATCTTCTCTGCTTACACTAGAAATATTACTTTTTCCTTTGCTAAAACTTTTGAGAAGGTAAATAGGAGGATAAGGATTCTCTCTTGAGAAGTCTTTCTCTTGTATATCCAGAGGAGTGAACAATCACATAACCTAAGTTAGGCTGCTCAGTATCCAGGCACATCAAATTAATTTCAATTTATGGGCCACAGAAGTACAAGTAATAAAACAAACTTCCAATATACTAAAATACTACACATGTCAAATATATTCCAAAAAAATGTAAAATTTATTTGTAGCTGCATTTCAGACTATTACAGGGTGGTGAAACCAATTTGAATTTATAAGCCTTTGTTCTTCACCTTTATTGCTTTATTTTTTGTTGAGGTTCAGCTAATTAAAAACTTGCTTTCTTTAAATGAGGTGAAGCTTGTGTTTTTATTCTTTTTTTAGAGGGGTAGTAGAAACCTTGTAGAAGTTTTAGAAGTGTGCCCCTGTGGACAATGTGATGTTGATTCTGTGTTCACTTTAATTGGCATCTCTTTCCTTCTTTGTTCATTCTACAAAATCTCCTGTGTCTTTCTTTTTCTACTCACCCTGCTATGTTTTTGACTGATTTTTTTTGCTCTGCTTCCATCCCACACTTCATCTCTTGCCAAGGGAATTTTAAGCCATTAATCGCTGTCAGATTTCCATACTCACAACATTTAACCAAATTCAACAACTCATTCATCCATATTACAAAATAATAAATGAAGGAAAAAAAATAGAACTACTTGAGAATAATGGAGAGTGCTAGCTTTCTAGAGTTTGATAATTTTGCTTAGTACATAAATATAGTGAAGGGATAAACATGCATTAATCAGGATTGAAATTACCCTCTAATCACGATTAAGTTTTTTTTTTTCTGTAGCTCTTTAGACATTTGCATTAATAGAATCAAAATGCATACAAGAATGACCCAGGAGTGATCACACACTTACTGCATTGTGCTTACTCTTCAAACACTAAAATATTATTTGAAATGCAGAATTTCACTGGAAAACTGAATATCATCCTAACAATGTCAATTGCCAGTAATTAGGAAAAAGACTTCCATAAGAGGTCACTGCAACACTGGAACAGCTCTCCTGGAGACGTTATGGAATCCCCGTTCTCGAACGCTTTCAAGACACAGTGAAACAAAACCAGAACTGATCTCATCTCTTTGGTAGTTTACCCCTGCAAGGATTCATTCTCAAAAAGTTTCAAAGTTCTCTCAGCTATATGTTAAAATAATCTGTTGTGGAGTCCCTCACTGAAGGAGAATGAGCAGCCCACAATCAGAAAATCATAGAATATGCTGAGTTGGAAGGGACCCATCAGGATCACCAAGTCCAACTCCAGGCCCTGCACAGAACACCCCAAGGATCATATCATGTGTTTGAAAGCATTATCCAAGTTAATCTTAAGAGGAAAAAAAGATCATCAGCACTATGACATTGCTGAATTTTACAAAATTCTCAAATAAAAAGACATGATAAACCAAAGTGCATAGTTAGGCAACTGCAGAATACTATTAACTAGTATGATAAGGAAAAAGAGTTTAAAACCAAAAATAAAGAACTTTGAAAAAATAAACCAAGCCATCATATGTTTAACATAAATTTGAATTTCAAGACCAAGAAAACAATCAGTAAGATGAAGTAGAAACTGAGATGACCAGAACATAAAAGAAGAACAAGTTCAGATAAACTACAAAATTAAACAAGGATATAATAGCTGAAAATTAAGATTCCTGAAGGTTTTTTTAAGTATTATGTTATATCCCTTTTAAGGTCATTATAGCAATGTGGGCAGTTTGCTATGTTCAAAGTGTATGATGTTGCTTCTCACAGAAATGTTCCCTTAAAATCATTGATCTCGGTAGTTTAAAATTATCATGAGCACAAATCTGTTTTAATTTTAAACAGCCTTTTCAGCTGGAGGTCCTAAGGTCATGGTTAAATTATTTATAAATAGACCTCAACCAAAATCAACTGAGATTAAGCAAGACCTTAAAGAGTTACAGTTAAAGCATTACCTGGAGAGGATTACAGTAGACAAGAAGTCACATTTCATACCAAACTGTGACCTTTGTCTAACTAAAATGTCACATTCATTTAGGAAAGGTGTCTGTACAAGGACAATGGCACTCTCTCAACCAGATTTTCTCTAAAGCAGATGGAGTGGCATATTTGATTTCCTTCAGTAAGGGCCACATAAAGCAGGGACCTAGATTATTATGAAATATTGCAAAATTATGACATTTTGCAATGCTCCATTCCACTGAATGGAAAACCAGACTAACAGTCAGGACTGTACTTTCCCTTTAATACATATGTAACTTCTGACATTACTAATGAAGCCTAATTACACTCGTTAGTCCTATTCAACACTTCCTTTTCAAATTGTTAATTGCAATAGGCCTCATGCTTTAGTGCAGCATAAAATGAAGCCCACACAAAAGAAAACAATCACCTTCTCTCCACACTATTAGATTTTTTGTTCATCTTCCAGCCTTACTTTTTAAAGAGGGTGGAGGATGGGATCTAAAGAAATCATAAAACAGATTTAAATATAATAATGTTTACCTAAATTTAGTAGTTTTGCTACCTCTTTGTTGGCTATTGTATCCTGGTAAATGGGATTGGAAAAAAAAATACATTTTGCCATGGATTAACTACATTATTTTAGAGCATCACTTTTCTCCTGGAAACAGACACAGAAGAGAAGCAGCATAATCACCTTGCTTCTAAACAAGTTAATTTATCATGAAAAGGTGCAGAAAAATAAACCCTTTGATGGCCAGTAAGTTAAATAGGGCACAGGGATAAATAAATTATGAGGCAAAGTACTAGGAAGACATGGAAGAAGAGACAAAAATGATGTGAAATCACCAGACTTCAGCCAGGCTATAGATCCCTAAATGTATTACAGAAAAAAAAGCTACTACCACTACGAATTTTTTTTATTTTTTTTAAATAAGGCTGTTGAGAACTTGTAAATTTAAATGGAGACTAGAACATTTTTTCCTTTGTAGGCCATTCTGCTTTATATTACTAAGGCCATAGCATTGAAAATGCTTGCCAATTTACAAACCACAACTATCCTGCACCTGAGCATTCCATGGTTTTCTAGCACTATCATTTGTTTCTGAGCAAGGGTCCAAAAACGGAGCATTGATTTGTTTAACTATCATTGCATTTACTCTGGAAAGTTGAATTAGTGTAGCATCATCTGCCTTACACTGCAGACATGAATGAAAGATCATTCATGAAAGAAATGAAAGAACAGCTTAGAAATACAAGCTGTCAGAACTCTCTTGGAGGTTCTAAATACTTTTACTCCATAAATATAGGATTCTGTATGTCATTTGGTTTTTTTAAATGAGAAGTCAGTAATGCGTATTATGCTGAAGCCAAGGTCACCAATATTTTGTTTGTTGTTTCTTCTTTCTATTTCATCCTACTCAAACTTTACAATAATTATACACTAGTTCATACTTCTGGTATTAGCCCTTCCAGGTCAGCAGGAGGTTATCAAGGAGACAGAGAAATGATGATAGGACCTGAAAGAATCATCTAAAATAATAAATTTACATATTTATAAAATGATGTGGTCACTCATGATCACACAGAGACAGAAAGGGGAGGAATAGAATGTGACTGTCAATTCCCTCCCCTTCCTTTATGTTCTAAGTGGAGATTTTGGATACCACTGCCAGCACTGAGGAATGGCAGAATGATGAGCAGAGCTGAGAGTCTATGAACTCTCACAGTTCACAGAGTGTCTAGTTCACTGAGAGTCTAGTCTGAAACTCTTTTCCTGTATGCATTTCTATTATACTTACTATATACACTATGGAGAAGGACACTATACCACAGCAAAATGACCTGAAATAGAGACATTAGGGGTCACTGAGCAAATTCAACTTGTATAATATCAGAGTTGCTATTTGTATATTATTACTTCATAGAAAATATTTGACGTGTCAACAATTTCATAATGCTAAAAAGGAAAACATATAATCATTCAATGGCCTATTCCTGACTTGAGGTCTGTCCAGCTGCAAACGCCTTTATACATCTGTATAGGAA
>VWYI01006477.1:39065-52047 GCA_013399455.1 Anthoscopus minutus | reverse complement strand
CTTCTAGTTCTAACCTCATGTTTCACCAGGAAAGAATGAGAAGATGAAGGGCAGACAAAGCCATTCTCCTTCAACACTAATCCTACTACTAGCCTGGTTGTGCTGCCAGTACAAATGGTGCCCCTGTTCATAGGAGAGGTGATATAGAGCAGAGGAATGAGATTGCAAAGAGCTTCTCAAAATTTTCCTTTCTTTCTGCAGCCCCAGACCAGTCCTTACAGGGTACATACAGCAAGGCAATACATCTAGAAGGTTAAGTGGAGAAAAGGATTTCTTTTACTCACAGATGTGGGAGTAAATTGTTCTGCTCCAAACATCAAAGCACTTCTCTTTGCTGTGTTGTCCTTTTCACATCCTGTGGCCCTCTTTGACACTGGATTTGTGATGTCTGCACCCAAATGGCAGAGCCCTCACAGTAATTATCTCCCTCACCATCCAGCTCCAATTTGATCTGGGACCCTATTTCAGGTAGAAAACACATTATCTTGACATAAATAATACAGAAAGGGGCTAAATGGAGCAGACTTGAATCTGATCTGTCCTACAAATATGTGCAATATGAGTTTTTAACATATTTTACTAACAAAATTAATCAGTAAAGCGATCTCACATAGCACATAGGATCTTGGTTTCTGACAGCATTGTTCTTTATCATCTTTAATGATAATAGAGATTTTAAGCAGAAAAAGGAGTGAGCATGTGATGATCATATACAGAGTCTTAGTGAAGTTGATTTTCACACAGGGCTTGTCTGCCAGGAGAGACCAGTGAGAGGAGTGAATGATGCTTCTCCTGGTGAGCTCTGGCCACTGTGCCTTTCTGCTGTCCCACACACCTGGACCTCTTTTTAGCATGTTGGTCTCTAAGTTTTTCTGCAGGTGACAGCACTGCTGGGTCAGAAGGACAGTTCACTCATGCACACAGCCCGGATCCCTACATGTCTTTCTAGAGCGGGGCAGAAGTTGCTGTGCATCAGCCTACAACATACAAATAACAGTGCACATTTATCAGCAGCTCATACATGCAAACGAGGTGAGGCATTGGCAGACAAAGAAACATGTCAATCAGTAATATTACCTTAATATTCCTGTTTGCTGTCACAAAACGTCAACTGCTATTACTAAATGTAATCCCCTAATTGCAGATGAGAGAGACTAGAAGGCACAATCTATCAGTCAGTAAAACTTGCTTACTAGCGCAAATAACCCATGCTTCTCTGTCCCCTGAAACAACAGGCTTGACATGGGCTAGAAATTGTTTCCTCCTCTTAATTTTCCTCTTTCCACTCCCAACTCCTCTCCCACCCCAAAAAGAATCAGCTAATGGTTCATGAGAGAATATTAGTATGCAGGATAACCTTCCTTATCTACTCTTCCAATTAATGCTCAAAGCATTTGGCATAAAGTCCTTCTAACAGTAAGTGACCTCAGGCTCTTATTGAGAGGGCGATATGGTCTTAGCAGGTTGTGCTAAGGAATGGTTGTGGTGAGGAATGGCACAAGGATTTCAAAGGACTGAGCAAGAGCTGACATGGCACATGTTTGTATTTTGGGGCCATTTCTGGAATCCATCAGCCTGTCATCTCAGTACTGCTGAGGCCAAGCCGCTGGCGTGTGGTGGGGTACGCAAGGGTGATCACATCTCAGGTTTGACATAAAGACACACAGGCACTACCAGTGTTCATCTGACTTGAAGTAACAGGCCTTGTTTGGAGCCAGGGGAGGCTCTTCCTTTGCATTTCTTTGCATTTTTTCCCTTGGTGAGTTTTTAGGTGGGAGATAACATCTAGTGGGTTGTCTCTACACCGGGGAAAGAAAATGCTGCTGTCTGCAGCAAATCTATGTGGCTGATAGACCCAAATTCTATCATTCTATTCAAGACCCCTGTGAGTCTTACCATTCTCCCCTTAGTCCTTTTTCTAGTCATTTTTCCTCTAGTCCTTTTTCTACTCCGTTAAGCGATCACCCCGCGGACAGGGCTGCTCCCGGAAGGCTTCTCCCTACTGATGCCGCCACCACCAGCCCCCCCAGCAGCGGCAGCTGCCGCTCGAGTGCTGTCCGGAGGCGAGAGCTAACCGTGACTCCCACGGGAACGCGGAGCCGTCAGCGGGCATTAGTGATGCTGGCGACGCTGGTATTGTCTTTTTAACGACACACGAGCAGGAGAGGCTCGCCAGGGCGCCCTCCTTTCCGCGCACCTCAGCAGCCCCGACGCTGAGGAGCGCGGCAGGGCAGACGCGCCTCCGCAGGGAAAGGGCTGGCGCTCGGCCNCCGAGCCGAGCCGAGCCGAGCCGAGCCGCGATGGAGGGTGCCGAGGCGGCCAGCCTGCTGGGGGAGCGCAGCCTGGGGCCACCGGCCCGGTTCAGGACGTACCGGCGGCGGTGGTTCCTGCTGGCCGTCGTGTGCCTGCTGAACTGCTCCAACGCCATGGTGAGTGCGGCCGCCTCCCCCGCCGCTCCCCGCTGCCGGCCTGGGACGCTCCTCTGGGGTGGTGGGGAAGGGGCTGCCGGCAGCAGCAGGCCGAGGCGCAGAGCAGGCAGGGCACAGCAGGGGAGCAGCTCTGGCTGCTGCTGCTGCTGCTGCGGAGGGAAGACGGGCTGACAAGGCTCGCCGGAGCCAAAACCACCTCCTGTTTCTTCCTAGAAGCAGCCAGGCAGTCCTCAGGGCTCTGCCTCAGTGTCCTATCTCAGATCCATCCCCTCATCCGTGGAACACAGGGACTCGGTTGTACGCGCAGAGTTCAGGGAAGCGTCAGCCTGGCTGTGACTTATGGATGGAATAAGCGGCTTTTACTTTTGAACTTTGTCGTTCTGGATATGACCTCGGCTTTCATGCTTTGCTTTCTGACCGGTGGGATCCGTGACACCGAGGGGTAGTGACGGGGGAAGGGCAGGATGGGGCGGGAAGGTGTGTGTAATCTCCAAGAGCACAGCAGGAAGTACCGCAGCGTCAAGTCAGAGTGGGATGAAGCAAAATGTGTCTTGGAGCACAGCGAAAGTTTCTGCCGAGTCCACTTCGTACGCCGTGGTGAGACAGAGAAAGTATTCATTGTCTGTGAGGGTCACATGTTTCTAGCCTAGGGATAGTAGAGCAGTGTTGAAACGCCGTGGGAGAGGAACTGGAGTTGACTGCCGCACTGCTGGCCTGTGACAGCAGATTTATCTGGTCAGGAAAAAAGGAAGCTTCCTTTCAGGGTCTGTTGCATATACAGAACACGACAGGAGTAATTCTGCACTAAACAGATGGTTGTATGAACTCCTTTTTGCCTACTCTTACTGTCTTGTTCTGAGACACTTGAAAAAATTGGATCATGTGCCAGATCATATCCCACCTGTTGAACAGATTTAAATTAAGAGTTCACTAGTTACAGAGATAAACCCATAAAATTTCCTCTTATCGTGGCTTAATATGTGAAAAAGAAGCCCAGATCTTTGCTTATCAAGTCATTGAGGACATTGTTGATAATTATCAGACTAATGTAGAATTATTCATGTTCTTGAGGATTACCATGCTGTGAATGCGGGCTATCTGGCAGACAAGATCAGGCACTGCAACTTGAAAACATTTAAATGCTTTGAAGGAAGCTTTGAAGGAATGCTTTGAAGGTGTTCCATGAAGCAAGAGTGCTGGAGTAGAGAAATAGAAAAACATTGTGAGAATTTAGCTGTATATTGAAAAAAATAAAAATGACTGCACCTTCTCAATAGAAAATCAGTCTATCCTTTAAGTTTGTAAAAAAGTGTAATGCAGAAAACCCCCACTGTTTGCTTGCAGTTAAATTGGTACAGTAGAAAAAGATCATGTGGCAAGAAAGAAACTCACCCTGCTAGAAGATGGTGACAACATGAGTGATGGAAACTGTACCAAGCCTTTTCCAGGTTATCTTGTCAGATTTTGACTTTGCCGAAACCTTAAAAGTGAAACTGGTAGGTTTCTTAAACAGATCTTTTCAGTACATTTGCAAGTATTACTGCATCTCAGCATGTTGCTGAAAAAACTTTGTAGCCCTAGAAGATTGTCCTGTTCTGTCTCCTTTGTATCTTGACAAATTCCTGACTGCCCACAGTATTATTTTTCCATGATGTGAAATTAGGCCAGAACTTTACAACTTCAAAACTGGGTGCCTAATAAATGTCATAGACTGGAATTACTTATTTCTAAGCCATTGCAAAGCTCTGGAATGGCAACTGTGCTGACATACAAAGTTGTAAGCAAACATTTCCTGGTGCTAAAGTTTCTCCTAAACGCTCCTGATAAAAATCACATTAAAATGGATGGAGTGGTTGAAAGTCCATGAAATCAAAGTGGTTGGTTGCTATTTAAAAGTTCCAGATGAAAAGATTAATTTACCTTTTCTGTGGTGTGAAAAGTTGCCCAGCAAGTTGTATCCTCAATTCCTGTGCAGATGTTGCATGCAGTACTTAGTTCTGTGTACACCTCTGTCAGGCTATCTGCAGGACACATGACTTTTGAATTGTCTGACTTGGACCTCATTTGCTGGACCAACCTTCCAGTATGATGCTTTGTATTCCTCACACTTGTCCATATACATGCAGTTTTCTGTTAGTGGCCTTTGGTGCAACTAACAGTGGCAATCAGGAGACAGTACTAAGCTGGGGAGACTTTCAGTGTCAAGAAACAAGGTAGAGGCAATTTAACTGCAGGACAGCACATTTAGTCATGTAGCAAGAGCGGGCTGAGAAAGGAGTATTTCCTAGTCTGGTTTAGAGCTGTGATTGAGCAAAACCAGGCCAGACCATGTGGTGATGAAAGGGGCACTCTTCTCTGCTCCCCTTCATCATATGAAATCCTTTTATTAGCTGGAGCAGAGTGGAGTTAATATGATACAGAGGTTTTTACACCAATGATAAATAGCCCCTTACTTGTGCTTCTATTACTGACCTGAGTTTAAAACTCTGTCTCTCCCTGCTGTACGTATTGGGTACTACCTTAGCAGGAATTTGTTCTTATTTCCTAAATAGGGCTATTCTGGGAATTCCTAGCTGACAATACAGTGTAAGAAACTCCTGCCTTATCTTAAGAAGGCCATAAGCAGACATCAGCATAATACACTTGCTGCCTGAAGTTGTGGGCAGAGATAATGTTCTGACCTCAGCTAAGATTAGATGATTTATCCCCAGCTGTCTCTTGCAGCACTGCTGATGGTTGGGTGACATAACTCTGCCTGTGGTTTCTCCCCAGATTTGTTTTGCTAAACTTACACTGTGGTTTTGAGTGTGATTTCTTTATCTGAAGGCATAATGTTTAAGAGTATTCACGACGTGCTTGCAGCTGCTGTAGCACATAGCTCCTTCCTTGCTTCACCCTTCCTGTGAAGCTGAACAGGTAGGAACTTTGTGTTTCCCAGGAGGGACTTTCTCTTAGTTTATCACTGGGGACACAGAAAAAGACAGAAGAATGAAACAGAGAGTGTTTACTGCCCAGTTCTGTGTTCACCAGCATAAGCAAGCTGGAGAGGAGCAGGGGAGCAGAAGGTTGAAGTTAGCTCACACTCGGCCAAGTGGCTTCTGACTCACCAACAGTGAGGACTTAAAACACCACTTAGAGTACTTGGGAGAGGAAGGAGAGCTGCACAAGTGGAGCCTGGCGTGCTCCAGGGAAGGGTGCACATGCTCCTCACCCACACCTCTCTGCTCCAGCAGTGCCCCTGTGCATGCGCACAGAGCTGCTGCTCTTTTTTCCTGTTACTTCTCTTGAGAGCTGTAGAGACTAAGAGACATCTTAGCAAAGATCTGGCCTTTTCTGAAGATCATGCCTTTGTCCTAATGTCCTAGACTCCTACGTCAGCATGGGTGCCCGCAGCTGAGCTTCAGCTGTTTGCGTCCAAACTGTGTGGCCCTTTTAACCTTGAAGATGAGGACTCTGGTGTAAGGGCTTCATTGTCCAATCTCAGGGGAGAAAGCGGCAGCATCCATGCCACAGAAAGACATCTTGTTTCACCCTGTGACAGTGTTCAGGTGCATGAAAGAAGTCATGCAGGCGTTGGCAGAATTACTGTAGGCAAATCCCGTGTTGGGACTGGCGAGCTGTGCTGGTGCCTGTTACGAAGCAGAACTTCCCATTTCGTGCAAAACAACCTTATTGGCTCCTCCTTTTAAAACTACATAAAAGTTGTACTGCAGGGGCATTTCTATAGTCTAGTCAGCTATACAGTATGCCAGACAATGAAAAGCACTCCATACAGCAGCCTTTAGTAGCTGATACTACCATTGACATTGCAAAGTGGCCCAATTCCCACCCTGTCTGATTGCATATGTTTGCCTTTCTGCAAATATTTTCCTTTCCACTTTTAGAATCTTGATTTGTTCATGAGGAAAGCAGGCAGTGATTACCAGCTTGTCTTCTCTGAAAAGCATGTTTGGCACTGCTGTACCTGGTTATATATGTGGTCCATCAATATATCGTTGCTGCACTTTGAGCTCCAAAAATCTTGCATCTGTCATGTATGCTG
Source organism: Anthoscopus minutus (assembly GCA_013399455.1). Lineage (NCBI taxonomy): Eukaryota > Metazoa > Chordata > Aves > Passeriformes > Paridae > Anthoscopus > Anthoscopus minutus. The sequence goes on along the minus strand of VWYI01006477.1, from coordinate 45,576 downwards.
CCTTCTACATCCCACACCTGTTGCTTGCCAAACTGTAGAGTCCTGCCTTCAGCCACCACCTTGCTACTATTGCAGACAGAGAGCTGGTGTCTCACAGCCCACCAATAACCTCCTGCAGAAATGGGAGGAAGGACAAACACTGAGCCCAGTGGAGCTCCTTGGAGTGCATGTGGGGGAAACCAGATCCTGCATGTGAAATAGGTCCTGGAGAGTCTGTGTGGGAGTGGAAACAGTGAAGGCAATAGAGTGGAAGAACTGAACCAGGAGAAGATGGAGTTGTAAGGGGAATGAGCACAGGAAGAAAACAAAAGGACTTGGGCTGATTCCGGGAGGAAGAGAGCAGGATATATGTCTGAGAATCAGTTAAGGATTTATGAGGATATCAGAAAGGGCAACAGAAAAATCTAAGTGGAATCAGGATGAGAGCAGCTGTAACCTGTTTTGATTACAGGAATGCCCATGCAGGCCTGCAATTGTCATAGGATCACAATCATAGAATCATAGAACTATGTGGTTTAGAAAGGACGTTAAAGATCACGTAGTTCCACCCCTCTGCCATAAGCAGAGACACCTTCCACTAGATGAAGTTGTTCATCCAGCCTGACCTTGTATATCTCCAGACATGGAGAGCCCATAACCTCTCTGTGCAACCTGTTCCAGTGCCTCACCAACCTTACAGTAAATTTCCTAATACCTGATCTAAATCTAGCCTCCCTTAGTTTAAGGCCATTCCCCATGGTTCTACCACTGTATGCCTTGTGAAAAGTCCCTCTCCATCTTTCTCTTCAGCCACATTTAATGGAGATTAAGTCTCAGTTAATGAATGAAGAAGGGACCAAGCAGTCTCTGGGAGGTGCAGGAGAATGAAAATGACAGCTAGAAGAAGATTAAAGCAGAGGGCAAGAGAGCCGAAAGTGGAGCCAGTACCATTTCCAACATCAGTATTAGTCAGATGGTTTGGGTGTCAGTGCCCTGGCCCTGATGCAATCTTCACTGTTAAAGAAGGTGTGGAGGGTGCTCTCCTATAACTAAGGATATGAGGATAGGCTGTGAGTTGAATACATTTCTCTCCTTTCTTCTAGTATTGGGGCATGGCTCCCCACTCAGCTATCTGTGTGCAGTGGGAGTTACAGCTGTACTCCTGTGCAAGCCAGAACAGGCTTGTGGATCATCAGGGGCCCTTCTGTCCTCTTTCCAGCTGCTGAACACATGCTTTTATAGTGAAGAGTGTGTACTGAGGTATGTCTTCCAGACCAGACTAGCATGCACTGGAGCTTTTGCTGTCTTTAAACCTAGGAACTACAGTGAGATGAATATGTTTCTAAGACTGAGCTCAGAAGAGGTGTGTAGGAACTAAAATTCCCACCTTTGGAGAAGAAATAGTGTCTATTATTACGCTGACTGTTCCAATATCCTGCTAGATGCACATCTGAAAGGAGGGAAAAGTCCATACCAGGTGCTGAAGGAGCAAATACTGCGATCTAAAACATCAGTGAAATAACCAATTATATTGCATTATATTACAGCAGGAGCTGTAATTTGAAAACAACTAATGTATAATCTGTGAGAGAATGCTGGGGAAGTGAGTTTTGACAAGTGTCAGGAGATTGAACTCAGAAACTCACTGTGGCTTTTTAGCTTGCAAAGGTTAAGAGTTCCTGTGATTTAGTCACTCTGCATGGGTTTCCATGCAGAAAATATGGAAGTATGCAGTAAATCTCTTGATTGACATGCAATGGCCCAGAAAGTGAACTGCTGCCGACTTCCATCATCATCCACTCCAATTTTTGCCATGTTGAGAATTTTGTCAAAGTTTGCTGAAATGTTTTCTTTAATTGTAGCACTGGCAGGGCCTTGAAGGTGAGTGGAAATTGCTTGTCAGCATCACAGTCAGGAATTGACATTGTGGCATCTACTGAGCTGCCTTCGGAGAAGTGTGTGTGAACGCGGATGAAGCAGTGCACTGTGTAACAAGGACTCGCCTCAATGCCTTCTGCAGCTCACACTGAGGAACCAGTTTTATGTGGCCTCTCAGGCAATGGAGCTGCATGCAGTTTGACCATACCGCAAGGGTGTATTTCCACAAAGTGAAGTTTGTGCAAGGACTGAAAATTGCAAAGACTGAGCAACCCTGTGAGGACAGAGGTATCTCTCTGTTTCTCCTTCCTTTATCTGTCCCAGAAGCAGCAAGCTTTCTGTGGTCTGACATCCTGTTCTCTCTCCATTCACACATTCTCTCTTCCCTTACATTTGTCACTGTCATCTACAGTGGTAAGCTTTGATACAGGACATTCAGTTAAGACTTGGGCTTGATGATCCTTATAAGGCCCTTCCAACTCAGAATATTCTCTCATTCTGTGATTCTGTGGTTGTGGTGTGCTAAAGATGTGTGAAGACAATGGCCCTTGGGGAGTGGCAAAGGGCAGAACCTCTCTGTCTCTATTCTGCATCTTTAGAGCTTATAGGACTTTGACCTCACCAAGAGAGAGCTGCATCTCCTTTACCTATTGGGCCTGAGGGGGCTTACCTCAGGGCAGCCCCTCTGAAAGTACCAGCCTTGGCAAAGCAAAGTTTCAGAAAAATATGTTGGATAAGGGCTCTAGCTTCCAGCAAAAGAGCTTATTAACCACTGTGGGTGAAGCTACCAAAACTGATAAAATTAAAAGCAGAAGGTGGCATGCTGACTGTGTATTCCTCTGTGTAGGCAAAACTCCACAATGCTGCCTCTTCATTGCAGGAATATTTGGTGGCCTCTTTGGCTACATCTGCATCTTAAGCTCCATTGTCCAGTTCTGAATTTCTCTGTTAGAGCAACGCATGGTAAACAATGAAATACACTTTTTCTCTCTAGACCCATAAATAAACCCACTTTTTGAGAGACAAGCTCAGTGTTGGACAAGCTAGAACTTTTCACCCTACATGCTCTCACACAGATATACTAGGACTGGAGTTCTTGCTCAGGATAGGAATATGGGGCAGCCCCTATTCTTGGTTTTTGGCAAGAAATGGTTTTACTAGATCTAATGGAATTGTGCCAGTTCTTGATCCCAGCTCACCTGGATGCATACAGTCACTGAAGAGAAAATGCTGTGCTCTGGCTTGTGGCGTCGCTTTCCTAATGATGCAATGTATGGTTGAGCATGTTGTGTAGAGGAGCAAGGGGGGTGAAAATGTACCTGAAGCTGGCTTACAAAGTGTATAATCTCTTTAAGTACATTATTTCCTAGCTGAGTGTTTCATCACCACCACCCCCAGGTGGAAGGCCTTGAGGAACCCAGAAGTGCTATTGCTGGAAATACACAGCTGGGATTTGTTTGGCAGCAGTTTAGCATCCCATAAGCAAACAAATGCTCATGCCTTAGTAATGCTTGCAACATCTAAACAGTTACATTAGCATTAAACATTTAAACTCCCATCCCAGTCTGATGGAAGTCTGGAAAGTGACCTGGGTTAGCCTCCTTGTTATCTAAGACTACAGCTTCCTTCAGCACCTAGCATTTTCATTCACTTAACTGTAGAAGCTGAGTAAACACCAAATCCATCCTCTACCAGTCCTCTGAATGATGTCACATAGGTGTGCCTGAGCCCAGCATGCTGATGTGAGCTTTAAAGTGAATGCAGGGGATAGAGCATGGCAGTTCCTTTTGGAGAAGAAATGGCTGATACTAGGAGTCTTTGCAAGGTTGCTGAGAATGTATTCAAAACTCCTCTGTTACCATTTACTCATTGCATCCCTGCAAGATGGAAAGCCTAGCTAAAGATTTGCATCTGGCTGTTGTCACATGGTGACTTTAGGGAGAAGAAAAGTCCATATCCCCTTCTGCTCCTGTGTAATGTTGTAGTTATTATGGTCCTTATCAAGTAAGAAAAAACCCCCAAGAACACTGGAAATAACAAGAAGCAGTTTGTAGGAGCACACTTTCCTCAGAGTTTTTCAAGCCTTTTTCAGTTACACATAAATATCACATCTGTTGCTGGCTACATGTTACAGGCTGTGAAGAGGAATCTTGTGATGACAGAGGGGAGTATTTGGAAAACAACTGTGCTGTGGCTGGAGTTCTTTCCTAGAAAGCTATAACTGGAGTTTTTGTTCACATTTCCGCAAACTTTATAACTGAGTATTCAGCAGCAGCAAGATTGTCTTCTAACAGTGATGTAGTCTGTAATTGACATTATTGAATGGTTAGGCCATTTGACAAGTTAGACCAGTCTTTTTGAAAAGCAGCATGATGCATTTTGGCAAAGAATCTACAGAACCATCCTCTAACTTGTAGTTCCTCATTTTCTTTCCTGTGGATGTCATCTCAGAACCTGATTTTAGTTTCAAGCAGTTCTTCTAATTCCCATAAGAAACCAGGAGACAGGACCTGTGAAATCAGTGTCTAAAACAAAGTCTACGGCCCTGTGTTCAGATATGGCACTAGGAGAAAAATGTGGATAGTTGTTGAAGTACCTCTCCTGAGTGTACCTCCCTGTTATGTAGTCTAACACATTAAACAATGCAGTCTGTCGGTCATTTTCTATCTGTTGAGTGTGTCTAGGAAGGCAGTGAATATAATGTATCTCTTGGCTGACACATAGTAAAGTTGTTCTTAGAGGGACACATACAAGTGTTACAAATGGAACTGAAAATACCAGTTCAAGTTTAAGGGAATGGTAGCTCTAGAAAGGAGGTTGCAGATTCTGTTTTGTTAATGCTAACAGAATGAGTCCATGTGGTTTCCATCAGGTAGGTCCAACAGGGCCAACCTATTCAACATGGGGACAGAAAAATGTTGGCTGGCTGCTTTTGCCAGCCTCCAGCATCAGGACTAGGGGATTGGGGATGAGGCAGTGAAATGTATGGAGTGCTCTGGGCCAAGTAACTGCAGACGCTGAGGGTTTGACATCACAATTTTAAGTAGAGACTACGACAGCGAGCCTCCTCACATCTCAGTTTGACGGGATGCTGAATTACTGTTCTGTTGGAGGTGTTCCTGTTTACTCATTTTTGGTCTTTGTTTTGCAGCTGTGGCTGACGTTTGCTCCTGTGGCTGATAAGACAGCTTCTTACTTCCACATTTCCCTGGAGACAGTCAACTGGCTCTCAATGGTGTACCTCCTCATCTCAATCCCATTTGGTCTGGTGGCAACATGGGTCCTTGACAGTGTGGGGCTCCGCTGTGCTGTGAGTGGAAATGTTCTGTTTCCCTGAGGAAATGTCACCTAGAGGTAGCAGCAGATGCACAGAGCAGTAATGTACATGCTTTGACTAGAAGTCTTGCCAAATGCTGCAGAGAATTAGCACATGGAAAGCTCTATGCTAGTTCAGTAACATCGCCTCTGTGGCAGTGGTGGAGAGAGCAGTGGGAAAGGTCAGAATAAAGTTGCATGCTTGCCTTTTCCAGCTGTAGTTTTCGTTGTCTTAGCCAACTGACAGGGACGGATAGTGTGAGCTGACTCTATTGAGAGCTTTCTGTAATCGGGTCAGATTTGCTGTGGAAAAGTCTTAGCACCACAGTTCTGTTGGCAGGGCCAGTTTAAGGAGTAGGAGGACAGAGTGTAAGCAAGAGACCCCTCAGGTCAGAGCCCGGTCTCTGCTAAGCCAGCTTGCAATCTCTGCACAATCCCAGAATTGTGTTGTGAAATGCAGCACTGGAATACTAGCATTCTAATACAATAGAAGAATATTTTCAGGATCCATAAGATAGATGATTCATTGCCATGATCTTTGGATTGTCACAGCAAAATATGGGTGATGGCACAAACTTGACAACAAGGTGTAATTAGTGAACTTCAGATTTCTCATCAATGTGGCTCTTCAGGGAGCCATCTTGCACCCTGTCACCCCAAGACAGCCCCTAAAGAGGCGGGTAGGATCAGGAGCATCTTGCAGAGGCTCAGAGGGGTGGGGGTGGTCTGCTGCCAGTGTCTCCTGTAGTGCATTTGAGATTTTGCTCATGCTAATCTATTGAATTAAGTTCTGTTTTGTTTCTGCTCACTGCAGGTGATTCTGAGTGCATGGCTGAACATGGTTGGTAGCATCACCCGGATGTTCAGCATTCTGAAGTTCCTGAGCTTAGGTTCCCAGAATTACTGGTACCTGTTTATTGGACAATGCTTCTGTGCATTAGCACAGCCTCTTATCATCTTTTCACCAACAAAGCTGGCAGCACTATGGTTCCCAGACCACCAGAGAGCAACAGCAAATATGATTGCATCAATGTGTAAGTGATATCTTCAAAGTAATATTGCTGCCTATCTCAGTTTGTAAGACAGGTATCTGTCAAGGAAGGCAGGAACCTTCCTTGAAATGAAGACAAAAGAAAAATGTAAACCCCCACCCTTTCCCTCCAAATTATATTTTGAAAAATACAGAGCTCTCAGGCAGAGATATGGGAATAGGAATAACAGTTCTTTACTAATATATATAATAAGGTAAACCAACAACAATAACTACACTATTAACAACAGAACAGGGACCCCATCTCAGCTGAGACGGGAAAAGTGAAGAAGAGGCAGTGCCTCACAA
>VWYI01006477.1:0-39013 GCA_013399455.1 Anthoscopus minutus | reverse complement strand
GAAGGACCCAACAAGCCCCGCTCCCCTCCCCAGCTGCCCCCCGGGCCCAGCCGATTCTTTGTCTTTTTTAAGCACCGAAGATGTACCAACTGTCAAGGCTTTTCTCTCAGCTAAATGGGAAAAATTCCACTGTCTAAGAAACAAAAAAATGGACACCTAACCCCCAACACTGCCTCACAGAAATTGCTAGCAATTTATTTGCCTTTCAGAGGCAGCAGGCAGAGGAAGTCCTTTGTACAGCCATTTGCAAATACAGCTCCACCCAAGTGTGTTGTAGTCACGTGCAACAAAACAGGTGAACAAGAAGTGGGTATAAGCCACATCCAGGGGCAGTGCTCAGTATAAGCCACCCAGACTCCTAATCTTCTTCTCTTCCAGGACCAGGTTGTCATCTTTGCCTAAATATCGCATAGGTTGACGACAACTGTTAATGTTATGAAGTCCTTAGAGGCCTCAATTTTTACATTTTCTTAGGAAGGTGTCTTAAATTGCATTGTAATGCTAATGGTCACAGTTGCCAAATTCTGTTATTGAATATGGGTGAGGCAAGGCTGCTGTGACAATTTTGCCCATCAGTTCATCCAGTAGGAAGGCTGAGCATGTATTCCTAATTGGTATGTGTGCACACACAGATAAAATATATTTGTCTGTCTGCACAAATGTGTTGGGGATGCTAAATGGCAGGACTATCCATGCAGAAAGCACACCTGCCTTGCTAAGTGCCTAGAAGCTCAGAAATTGGAGGAGAAGCTTGCTCTAATCAATGACTCCTTTGGCCACAGACAGAGACACTATACTGCACTTGATAGACCTGTTTCCTCCCTTCATGAGACATTTTACCCAGCACTCAAAGAAATCTCTTCCTCTTTTCTCCAAGGACTTGAGAGCTGCTCCAGAAACTGTGCTGGTTCACTGGCTTCAGATGTGAAGTCTCATAGTACCTGCACGTGTGTGGCAGCCCCATCTGTCCTTCTCTCAAAACAGCCAGCAGCCACCTTCCTTCCCCATTGCGTTGAAGCTGTAAGGAAGGATTAGGCAGGTGGAAAGAAGAGCACCCCTTTGCAGCTTTTCCAATGCTGCTGCTAGACTAGAGCGTAGGCATTGTTGTTTAGCAGGAATGGATCCATAGTGTCAGAACGAATAAATTATTTTTGCACTGCTTTTCCTATAATAGGGTGGATATGATGAGTCACCTGGTTTTCCAGTGCTGAGACAGACCTTCACCTTCCCTGATTGTGAAGGAGCTCTGTTGTCTGTCTGGTATGATTCATACAAGCACTACCAAGGACCACTGGGCACTCAGTGCTTTACTGCCCTGAAGGACTGCAGCCTGCAAACAAAGTGCTCTTTTTAAGTGAGAGAGCAGCCAGAGAAGCTACAGAGCATTTTGTTCTCCCAGCATCTTCAGTCTTTACAGAATCAAAAGAATCTAACTATGACAAAGAACAAACCTAAAGAGGAAGGAACAGTGGAATCCCAGGACCTGAAGCTGTTCAGTGTCTGGCATGTTGGGATGTCAGAGTGCAGGCTGAATGGGCTGTGATTGTTGTCTGCTGCAACACCTGCATGTTGCTCTATGGAAGGCTTCCATTAGTAATGCCTGGTCACATCCATAATGTCTGCTGTACAACATCAGGATTTAATTTCAAGAAAATTTAAGTACTGTTCAGCCCCTGTTGTTTAATCCAGTGGTTAATTAGCTCATGGCAAATGTCAACATCTCGATGCTCTTTATGCCCCATGTATTCAGTCTTGTTGCACCTGTCTGTCAGGTAATTATTGACAGAGCTGCTCCTCTCTCCTTTGTCTTGAAAGACTGAATGGCTCCCACCCAGCCACTTTACAGCCAAATTTCCCTTTGCTTCTTCAGACTTGTCTCCATTCTTCCTGTTGCTGATGTGAGCTTTTTGTATCATCCTGCTCCAATTTATCAGTGCCCACTTCCTGTGTAATTAATGCTGAGCAACACTCAGCATTCCAGTACTGTCAGTATCAGTGCTGCACACAGAAACTGGCTCTACAGCCTCCTGCTGTTAATGTCTATGGGTAGGCTTCCCTGAGCTTTTGTGACAAATATGAACCTTGTACCCAGGATCCTGCTGAGCAGCTGAAATTACTATGACTCAGCTGTCATAATGATTAATCACTCAGCTCTTGAGTGTTTGTTCTACCCATCACTTGTAGAGACTTACTCAGAGAGAAGCAGTGCAGAGCCAAGAACTCATCCCCAGTGAAGATCACAAGAAATTCTCCTGTGTCAGAAGTAAAAGAGTTGTCTGAGTCCACTAAAGTCACCTCTGCTTCATCCATAGGAGTCTTCATTTACTGAGATCTGTTAGTATGTCATTTTCTGCATCCTGAAGAGTTTCAGTACATCAGCATCATTGACCACAAAACACACAGCCCCACTGCAGAGTACTAACAAGCTAGTCCACCAGGACCCCTGGATCATAATGTGTAGTTGATTAACTCTGTAACCACCTTTCTATTCATAATCTAGGCCATGTAATACCTCTTCCCAGGAAAAGAAGGTAACTGAAACCATGTGGTCTCCGGTGAAACTGAAACTCAGGTGGTCTTAGTCCTTTCAAATTTAGCCCAGTGCTCACCTATACCTTTCCAACCCTCATCAACACTTTCTGGAACTGCTTCAGCATGTTGATTAGTTCATGTAGACAGCTGACTAGTTTACAGGCATTCCCCTACAATGCCCCCGGTTGCATTTTACCACAACAAAGAAGATTTAACCCATCTCCTTGGAAACTGCTGTTTAATTGTTTCCATATACTTAGAACTAGGAAATACTTCACCAGCATCATAAGCTAGTACTTTCCCAAGCACAGAGTAGAAATGCTACAGTTGTGTGTTATAAGATTGTTAATGATGCCTCATCATTATAGAACAGATGGGAGTGGAAGGCACCTCTTGAGATCATGTTGTCCAAGCTCCTGCTCAACCAGGGTTGTCTAGACCAGGTTGCCCGGGTTTATGTTGAGTCAGGTTTTGATTACCTCCATGGATGGAGGTGTAACAGCTTATCTGAGCATCTTGTTTCAGTGCTGAACAGCTATTACAGTAAAGAAGTTTATATTCAGGTAGAGTTTCCTGTGTTATGCTTTGTTCACCACTGAGAAAAGTCTGATTCCATCTTTATAATTGCAGATCAATGTTCTTTTCTCCAGGCTTACCAGTCCCAGCTGTCCAAGCCTCCTTAGTCATGAGAGATGCTCCAGACCTTTATCATGTTTTTGGCCCTTGACTGGACTTGCTCCACTAACATGGTACCTTGTATTGAGGAGCACAGCATTGGACTCGCACTCTGTGTTTCTCACCAGGGCTTAGCAGAGGAGGAGGATCATGCTCTTCTACATGCTCCTCCTGATGCAGCCCAGCATGCTGTTGGACACCTTTCTGCAAGGATGCATTGCTGGCTTATGGTCAACTTGCAATCCTCCCCATGTCCTTCTCTGAAAAACTGTTTTCCAGCAGCTTTTCCAGGCTGATAAGTCCCAAGTCTCTTAGTGTCTCCTCACATGACAGAAGCTCCAGTCCTCTAATCATCTTTTCTCCCTTCTAGACCAGCAAATTCATGTCTCCCTTACACTGGGAACCTGAGAATTGCTCATAATTCTCTAAATGTGGACTTGCTAGTGCTGAGTAGAGAGTAAAGACCAGCTCCCACTGACAACACTGCCTAATGCTGGGCCCAGGATTGTGGTGGCTTTCTTTATCAGAAGGCTGTGTTGCTGGCTCATGGTCAAGTTGGTGTCCACCAGAGCCCCCTACCCACTCCTCCTCTAGTCCTTCTCTGCAGAGCTGCTTTCCGGTTGATGAGTCTCAAGGGGTACTGGTGGATGAGTTATTATTCTTCCCCAGGTGCAGCAAATTATATTTCCTTTAGTCAAACTACACAAGGTTCCCCTCTGCCTTTTTCTCTAGTCTATTGCAGTGCCTCTGAGTGGCAGCATGGCCATCTCCTGCAAGTCACTCCTCCCAGTGTCACATCATCTGCAAACTAGCTGTGGGTGCACTCTGTCCTATCATCCAGGTAAACTGTATGGCCCCAGTGTCAACCTCTGGGATGCATCACTGATGACAGGCCTCCAGCTGGTCTTCGTGTCAGTGATGACAATCCTCTGGGCCCAGCCATTCAGTTGGATTTCAGTTCATCTCACAGTTCACTTGTCTAGGCAGTAGTTCATCAGCTTGTCTGCAAGGTTGTTATGGAGACAGCATCAATTGCTCTTTCCTCATCCATCCAGCAGTCATTTCACTGTATAAAAGCTACCAGGTCAGTTAAGCATTTTTTCTTTTCACCTTGTCAACCTTTATGTGTCTGGAAATGGTGGTAATGTTCCATGACCTTCTCAGGCAACAAAGTAAGACTGAAAGGCCTGAAGTTCCTTGGATTCTCCTTCATGTTCTTCTAGAATATAGGAGTGACATTTGCTCTCTTCCAGTCCTCAGGAGCCTCTTGGAATTGCTGTGGCTTTTTAAAGGTAACCAAAAATGGCCTTGCAAAAGAAACAATCTGTTGCTTCAGTGCTGATGCATCCTATCAGTCCCATGGATTTGTGTGTGTGGCTTATTTAATGTTCTCCAACCTAGTCTTTCTCCATTGAGGGTAAATCTTCATTGCTTCAATGAAGCAATGGTCTCAGGTCTGAAGGTCAGTCTTACCAATCACAGAAGAAGGCATTGAATACCTTGATGTTTTCTGTGTCCTTTATCACTGAGCATCGTGCCCCATCCACCAACAGGCCCACATTTCCCTAACTTTCTTTTTGCTGCTAAAGTGCTTAAGGATGCCTTTCTAATTGCCCTTCACCAGACTCACCAGGCTGGCTTTGGCTTTCTTAACCCCATCCCTGCACACTAGTAGAAAAGCAGCTTTACTTGTTGGACTATTTGCAGAATGTTGCCTTAACATTAAAATATTGTTGCCTGCAATTTTGGATGTTCCCAAGCTGAGTCCCAGGAGTGCTGTTTCACACAGAGCTCAGCTCCAGCCCCATAATAATGCAACCGCCTCCTCCTGTACAAAATCTGCAAGATTCTCTGCTGCCATGTAATTTTTGTAATTGGTAGCAGATATCAACTTGTATATCTGCCCGGCCTTTGCAAAGGAAGTATAAAGGCTTGAAAGATTTCAGGAATGACCTAGTGTCACTTTAGAGTGCTGTTCATGGCATTTTGACAAAGAAAAGTAATGGTATCTTGGTGACGCTCATCAAGAGCATTGCCAGCAGCTTGAGGGAGGTCTCCTGTCTACATCTGAAGAGCTGTGTCTGGTTGTAGATTCCCATATATAAGAAGGACGTGGGCGTATTAGTGTAAGTGCAGTTGAGAATCCACCAATACAATTAAGGGAAAGGAGCATCTGTCATGGCAGCAGAGACTAAGAGAGCTGTGGCTGTTCACCCTTGAGCAGGGGAATCTCTACACAATGTATACATGCCTACTAATGGCATAGGAGAATACAGAAGGAAAAACACCTCTGTAACTCCTGCTATGCCCAGGACAGATTGACATGGATTCACCCATTTTAATCTTGTCTCTACAGCTTGACATTTACTGAGGCAACTTTGTGAGGGTGAGGACATCACTGTCCACAGCTGAAAAACAGTTTACAGGAGTTAGCAGTTGAAGGGAGATGGTTTTATAGAATGGATTGCATGAGGATGAGGTAATAGATATGGCAACAGTAAGACAACACAGTCAGCTTCTCCAAATGTTACCCTCCTGGTTCTCCCCATGTATGCCTTGTTTTGTCCTTGTTCCTTAAAGTGCTGCACACTGCAGTTGTGGCACTGGGAGGTAGGAGGGGTGGTGGATACATGATTCTGACTTCTTACATGAAAAAAATGTTTCTCCCCATATATGCCTTGTTTTGTCGTTGTTCCTTACAGTGCTGCACACCGCAGTTGTGGCACTGGGAGGTAGGAGGGGTGGTGGATACATGATTCTGACTTCTTACATGAAAAAAATGTTTCTCCCCATATATGCCTTGTTTTGTCGTTGTTCCTTACAGTGCTGCACACCGCAGTTGTGGCACTGGGAGGTAGGAGGGGTGGTGGATACATGATTCTGACTTCTTACATGAAAAAAATGTTTCTCTTCTATTTCCTTCCAGCCAATCCTTTGGGCATTCTTATGGCAAACTTGTTGTCACCTGCACTAGTTCCTGAAGGAAAGCACATTCCATTGATGGTAAATGAAAACTGCTTTAATCAGTCAGCTGGGCTGATTTGGGTCTGGCTGATTTATTTGTTTGGAGGTAGTGGAGCTGGAAAGACTGGTAACTTGTCTTGTCCTTCTGTTGTGTAGCTGGGTATTTATGCTGTCCCAGCAGTAACAGCCTGTGCTCTAGCAACTCTGGGGATTCATGAGAAGGTCCCGCCAACGCCTCCGTCAGCCAGTGCCACTAACTCCAACTCACAGCCATTCTTCACAGGGCTCAAAATGGTAAGTGTTACACCATAGGGACTGCTATGCTGGAGTGAGGGATGCAGCCCTGCAATCCTGCATTGCAGGGCGGATATGCTGAATGATCTGCTTACAAAGCAGATTCTGAATGCCACTCCCCCAAACCTGCCATGGAAAGCCCTTTGAAGGAGGTCAGGATCCCTTCCTTCCTCAGGGAGTGGAAGCTGCTCCCAGCAAAGCTGATGTGAGAGATGCTATCTGACCATTCAGCTGTGGACTGGCAGCCATTTAGATAGTTTAAACAAGCTGACTTGGGCTTATCCAAGAAGAGCACACAATCTGAGTCTTCTGAACAGATGTGGTGATAGGTAGGATAGCACATGGAAAAGCAAAGGAAAACTTTGAGCACTGAAGAGTTCCTTCCCTCCTATATGGTCCCCGCTGTAACTTGTCCTCTGGCTGAACTGACAGGACAAAGCCATGCTTTTGTCAATTATCATGGGGTCACATCACCTTGTCAGCATTCTCAGCTGAGGAGTCAGAGCTGCTGACCCCCAAGTCTGTTGTCACAGCTAGGCATTTTTCCTCCACTTATTTACATTAACTTCTCTTTTTTAGCTCCTGAGAAACAAGCCATACATCATCCTGGCAGTGTGTTTTGGAGGAGGAATTGGGATGTTCACCTGCTTTTCAGCTCTACTAGAACAGATCCTTTGTGAAAAGGGGTATTCAAATGTGAGTCGTCTTCCTTTTCTTCCATTGTCCAAATTGTCTATGATACAATCAAATCGATTTTCCCTTATAAAGGACTCAGAGCAAAATGAAGACAATTGAATATGCTGCAGTCTCATATCTTATTTGCTCATGTTATCTAATATAGATTAACCCAGCACACTGTCAGAGTCTTAGTATAATAGATGACCCGTATTTTTGGCCTGTTGCAAATGAAAAATTGTTTAGGAAAAAAGAATACTGTGATTTTTCTAAGCCATAGTACTGCTCTCTATGCAGCCTTCTGTCACCTACTCCAGAGTAGAATGGGGCCCAGGCAGGCCCTAGAGTAAAGCTGAGAACCAGTTGATGCAAGCACCTTTTCCTCTTTGCATAGATTTACATGAAGCCAGGGCAGCAGAAGAGGTCAGTGGTACTGTGACAGCTGTTTCTTCATCCTTCTCATGATACCAGCAGGTGCTGCTTTTACAGTCCAACAACATATGTGCACATCGGGTTCCTGCTGCTCTCTCTGTCCGTTATTAGGAGGATCCCCCAGTTGAGGTGCTTCCTCTCAGCAGGCTGTACTTCAGTCCTGATGCTTGTATTGCTGTGGGGGGTCCTCTTAAAACACCTCTTCAGCTATTATATATACACATTTACATATCTGGTCTCTGTCCACCCCCTCTTTAGCTCCTGGATCTGCTATCTGGCTCAGGGCTCCATAGCCAGGTCACATTTTGCACACTCCATTGGCTCTTAACTGGAAACCTCTTAATCTTCGCAGCCTTGTTCTCTGTGCATCATGATTCTCTGTGTGACTGGCTTGTCCTGGCCCTTTAGCCCAGAGATGCTATTCCATGTTCCCTTTTCTTCCAGTGCCCCTGAGGGTCCCAAATATGTTTTTCCAAATTTTTTAAAAGCTTCACTGCTTTCAGGATTGCTGTTTGCATTTGAATTCTTATGGAGCTGAAGAAGTGCTACAAGCAAAGGGCAATCACTGCAGGCAACAGAGCATGTACCCTATCCGAGCCACTGCTCATTGCCTCTCTAATTAGACTTTGGCACAGCCAGTGTCTCTGCTAACATTTTTTGGGTGTACCAGTGCAGGTTCCTGGCAAGAAAAAGGCCAGGAGGGTAATTATAAATATTAGCAGGTCCCAAGGTAGTTGGGCCTGTTGCCACCAGTGTGGACCAAGCACCGGACTGCCCCTGGAAGAGCCCAGTGGCTCCAGGCTAGAATATTTAATGCCAGGGAACTGCTATTGCTCTGCATCCAGCCTCTCTTGTCAGGTGTACAGAGACTTGTCATCCTTTGAGAGTGCTGTCACCCTGCTGTCCCCACACACTTGTAGAAGCACTTGGACTCCGTCATTTGCTACTTAGAGCCCTGTGAAGGTCTCAGCTATTGCAATGGGCAAGAAAGGTTTTCCTACCTCAGTAAGTGAACCACTGGTAGCTGGCAGATGGGTCAGTGACATTAAAACCTCTTTCATAATTTTCTAGTTTCTCATTACTTATTCTTCTGCCCTCCAGGGTTTTGCTGGCCTGAATGGTGCACTGTTCACAGTCTGTGGTTTGTTGGGTGCTTTCCTGCTAGGCATGTATGTCGACCGGACAAGGAAGTTCATAGAGTCCACCAAGATTAGTTTCTGTCTGAGTGCACTTGCCAGCATCATATTTGCAGTGGTGAGTTCTCTCTTGCATTGTGCGATTCCCATGGACTTATTTCTGTTGCCATGTGATAAATCATCAAATTAAACCAAGGTCATTTTATGTGATAGTGTTTATTAAGCCGTGTGTTATGCTTAGGGATTACTTCTTTGGGCTAGGAATGTTTTAAAGAGAAACCCTTTACTGATGATTTGACAGCCACTGTGCTGCCTGGGACAGACTGATTTGTGATATAGATAAATAGGCAAAATTTTACTTTCTTGTACTGTATCATCATGTTTGCTTACTGACTCCCAAGACCATTCTTTAAAAAAAAAAAAAAAGGAATTTCTAAGTATTTATATCACAAAAAATGAACAAGAATATAATGTTTTTCTGACACCTGTCTTTAACAGTGGTGGGTGTCAGGGTTGTAACATTAGCAGAAAGGACCTAGTTACATTCTACTTCTGAAGTAGTTCCTTGAGGGGGACAAGAGAGGCAGAAGAGGAGAACACTTGAATTCAACCAGGAGAGGAATGCACAACCTGGAGACTTTACATCCATGGGGCTAGGGTACAGGTACTGCACTCAAGCACAGCCATTGCCAATGGGAGCCATCACACAGCAGTGATCTGATCATATCAAACAGCACTACAGAGGACCCAGAATGGTGCAGGTTTCTGCTTTCCCAGCAGTCTTATGCTGTACATTTCTCTTGTTGTGACAAAAAAATCCAGACTTTCACTAGAGGCTGATCACACCTTCCTTGTGGCCAAGACCCCAGAGATAGAAGCTCCAAGATAGACAGACAAATGCAATGCTTTTGTCCATGTAGGAAAAGGTGCCTAAAGCACACCTTGCATTTTCCCCTTTCATATTCTGGCATTTGTTTTTAGGATGATCTGAATACGAGTCAGCTTGCCTGGACTCAAGTAGGTAAGAGGCTGTGTTAGGAGCAATAAGCAAACCTATTCCTCCTGCCCTTCCCTCCTCACCTTCATCCCATACAGATGAGCTGTTAGTTCAAAGTAGTAGAACAAAAATCACCCATTCAAATCTGTTTGATCCTTTCATGCTTTGATCTCAGATTCTAGACACATAAGAATTTTCCTTGACTTAACCAGTTTAGCTGGGGCAGGTTTGCTGCCATGCCAGGACAGACACCTTATTATGTTCCTCTGTGGGAATTTATTACATGGTCAGGGAAGGAGATACCAGCAGCATGGCTGCAAAGTACTTCATCTTTTGTAGCATTAGCTGGAGAAGGTCATGCTCTTTCCTCCAGAGTTAGAGACAAGGCTGTTCTAGCCACTAAACTAATCTCTAGGTTTTGTAAATATTTCATGTGTTTCTTTGGTTTTTTGATTGGGTCTTTTGATGTTAAAACCCCTGTGTTACAAATGCCTGTCTGTCAGATTTTCCTTATCATTGAACTGCAGCAACCCAGAATTCTCACAAGTAACCTAATGCAAACAAAATTTCCAAAATGTTACTTTGCTTTGGGACAAAGGTGTGCGTTTCACTTGGCCCTGGAGATATGTTGAACATACTCCCCATAAGTTACTAACCAGTCAAGTTACTGTAGTACAACCACACCAGTGATTTTCAGATAATTCTGCTGATCCTCTCCTTACTTCAGTTCAACAGATAGCTCTCCATTTTGTAGCCTTTTGTTGACTCTAGAGAGTTGAAAGTAAAAAATAGATTTCAGAATAAGGTAGGGAATATACCGGTGAGTCACCCCCTAAGACTTCCTGCAGGTTAAAGGTTCAGAGACTTTCTGCACAACAGTGCTGACATTGAGACTTTGGTATTGTTTTTTTTGCCTGCAGACTTCTCGATTCAGACATCAGGCCATAATGTTGGCCATCACCAGTTCGCTTTTCGGTTTCTTTGGTTTTGCCATCTACCCCATTGCCATGGAGCTGGCTGTGGAGTGCTCCTACCCTGTAGGAGAGGGCACATCTACAGGTCTGATTTTTGTTGCAAGGTAAGCAGGCAGATTACATCAATATGACAGATGAGCTTGGGTTCCTACACTCACACACACGCACAGAGGCGTGTGGGTGGAGACAGAGAAGAGCATAAATATACTTGCCATACTGCTGAATGTCTTCCCAGTGTTTGTGCACATGCCCCTGGCAAGGGGAGCTAGTTGGCTGAGCCATCAAGTTGGAGAGCTAAAAGTTTTAAAACAAGGAGGACTATGTGGAAGAGGTGCAGGAAAAGCAAGAAGGAAGATAAAGGTCTCCATTGGTTGGCACAAAGCATGATTTAACCATGCCCAGCACCACCTGCCTTTGGAGCAAATGAGGGCTGCATGCCTGGGAGAGGCACCCATCCACACAACAGTACTGGGATGAGTCAGTTCCTGGTGCTCTGTTGAGGGAGATGGAATTCATCAGTCAGTAAGGGACAGTGACTGTCCTTCCTCCTGCCAATTTACCTCCCTAGGGCTGGCTCTGGACTTCAGCAGGAATGACTTGCTGGAGCTCTAAACAGTGACACCAGCGATCTGATGCAATGTGTTTGTGTCAGGTGGAGCTGCAGCAACAAGGAACGTCAGTGAGGGGCATCAGACACTGCCTTTAAAAGCTGTTGTCTCTCACTTAGTGACTGCTGCCAGCCAGCTGTGAATGAGGAGGAGGCTGAAGCCATAGTCTTTTTGCATCCTCAGTTCTGCAGTGAGAAGTGTTTCCAAGTCTCTGCCCAGTGAATATGCCTCAGCTTTTTGACAGGTGGAGTTCAACACCTGCTTGCCTTCAGAGGGAGTATATAGTAATCCTGCCACACTGGCCCTGTGTCTGGAGTTGACCCTGACACCCTGTGGGCCAGAATCAGTTAACCAAACATCAGGGCCAGAGGAATGCAGCAGTATCTTTCCCTGCTAGAAGGACTGTGCCCCAAAAAGAGGCATGATTCTCTACCATCAGGGGAAGATGGCCTTGTCTGCAGCACTGGTACCTCAGGCAGGTAACATAACTGCATGTTGACTTCTTCCCACAGCCAAGTTGAGGGTGTGATTTTCATGATTCTTCTACAAGCTCTCACTGTCCGTATTTCTGAGGATCCATTCTCCACCTGTGCCCTTGACCAGGATGGAGCCTTGGACTGGACAAGTAAGTATGGCCTTGGGAAATACACTGGACACTCAGTTGCACCCCATGTACTTCCCACTCTCCTCCAGGTCTCAGTGTGAGGAACCCTCCAAGTCTGATTGCTATTGTAGTGTATCTTCTAACCCCCTTTCTGAATCTGATGGTGCACTTCTTGCTGCTCCTGCTGAACTGATCCTGCCAGATTGAACTGGAAAGAACTCTAGGGTGCCATGAATGCCACTGCTGGCTCTGGGTTAAAATGTCTCTTGCAGTCACCCTGTAAAGACTTGAGTTTCATAAAGCTAGAAAGTAACTGTTCTGAGGGAAAAACACCTTTCAGGTAGCATAACCAGGGCTGGTTTTCCTATCAGAGGCCAAGGTTACAAATGCTTTGACTGAAAGCTATGTCCCTTTCTTTGCACACACAGCTGCCTGTGTTTGTTATATACATGTACAGCTTTAACTTATTCCAGATTTCTCCTCCTTTCCTAGCTGGTCAGGAGAGACAGCAACTGAGATGAACAGGAGCACCTAAGTGTTTTCAGTGCAGGCTAGACCCTAGTCTTGATCTCTCAACTGGTTCATATTTATGTAATACTGATACCTGGGGACACTGTAAGCAAAGGCTGACCCTCACCTATTAAATATATCCTGCTTGGCTGAGCAGAAATTCCCTAGAATAAGGTCTACTAGCTGTAAGGGATCAAGACTTCATAATAACTGTCCCCAAAAAGCAACTTGACTGCTTCATTTCTGAAAGCCTTCAATTTGCCATTTAATCAGATCAGAGCTGGATCTTGGGATTAGGTACCTGTTTCTATTCCTTTTGTGGTCTGATATACACAGGAAAACCTGTGGGGAAAAGGATGAAGATGTTTATTTGGGACACTGGTGAAATTAGAAGTACTAGGCTTTGTTGCATAGTCTTTTAGATATACTTTCTCTTTCCCATCGGAAATGATTCTTTAAACACAAATTTGTCATTAGTAAAAGTTCATGTTTAGTGAATTTTTCTACACTTTGCTCTCAGATGATATAACAAGAAGTACTACCTGTAAGGACCTGTTCCCTTGTGGAGCTCAAGTGATTTGATTCAATCATTTTTGTAATGTTTTTCACCACCCCCCAAGACACAAATGTACAGAGAGACACACGCTCTTACAAGTACAGTGTGTGCACTGGCATAAGACCTCCAACCTGCTGCAGGGGGTCATGCAGGACACAATGTTCTGGAAGCCTGCCACATTTTACCTAAATACTCTTCCTATGCCGGTGTGAGGTAAAGCAAGATTTGTCTGCTGCTAAACTGGTGATGTCCCACTGTGGTCTGCACCCTGTCCTCAGTGGTATCCCTTGGCAGGAGGTCAGACAGAATGTGCCATTTTGGGGAGATGATCTCTGCACTCATGGGGAGTTTTGGATTCACTGCCTAAAAGTGTATCTCTCTCACAGCTCCGGTACTGGTGCTGGCTGGCCTCTGCAGTGGCATGGCTTGTTTCTATGTCATCTTCTTCCACACTGACTACAAGCGGCTCCATGCTGAGACAATCAGTGCTGATTTGGTCAAGGCAGAAGATGCAGCGACAGCATCATCTGAATCCTAAACAGGCCAAAAAGGGGATGCCAAGGGCCGGATCAGACTAGCGG
Source organism: Anthoscopus minutus (assembly GCA_013399455.1). NCBI lineage: Eukaryota > Metazoa > Chordata > Aves > Passeriformes > Paridae > Anthoscopus > Anthoscopus minutus. Next base: position 25,475 of record VWYI01006477.1, on the reverse strand, counting down.
GCAAGGACCAGTCCTGAGCTGGTACACTGGGATATCCGTGTCATATTGCACAACAAGTGAGGACTAGAGGAAATAGCACCTTTGCTGTGTGTCTCTCAGTCTTGTGTTTATTTGGGGATCTGGGCTGTTAAGAAAGGCTGTCCTGCCAGAAAGGTCAAAGTGGCAGTGGACAACTACGCACACAGCTAAAATTTTTACCTGACTTGATTCAAGCTAAAGAAGTGTTAGTGGAGGGTAGCATCATATTTCAGTCATTTTTTCATGTTCATGTATGGATCAGGGTGGAGGTTTCAGAAAGATGGAAGCTGTGCCTACAACAAATCCAGTGGAAAACTTCTATTTACGGACTGTGGTATAGCATAACAACTCTTCTACTCATGTTGGATCTAATTGTGCCTTTTAGCTAGAGGGCAGTAGAAGCTAGAGCATCCTTCCATTCCAGTGGGGATATGTAAGTATGTGATCTGTAATACAAGTCTGTTACAATGAGTCACTTTGTTTTCTACAAGAAAAGAAAAGCCTTGCCTGTAGTGCTGCATATAAAAAAAAATACGAGTAAGCACCAGAAGTTAAATACAGGGGCATTTCTCACCCCTCTGGTTCCCTGCTAAATGCTGAGACATTTAGGATTAGCTTGTTTTACTTGGGATTCTGTTTCTTCACCTCTCTTGCTTGTCAGTGGTTTAAGTTTTCCACAAAAAGATGAACCTGCTGGTTTAGTATTAGACTAACGTGATGTTCTCGTATAGGTCATCACTCTTTGGGCAATGACACTGTAGTGCCTGCCATGGTGGAAGCTGGCAGAAGAACTGGCAAAGGTGACACTTTTGTGCAGGCACTTGTCAAAAGTTTCTGCAGGTGACAGGGCCTTTGGGGAGGAGATCAAGTAAGAAACAACATTAACAAACACTTTCCAGTTCTCTCTGCAACAGACATCTGTTCTTTAGTGTTAGATGAGATGGGAAGTGAAACAAAAGATCCCATTTAGAATTCAGTTACACTGACAATTACAATGGGTATGACTGGGTTTTTTCATTTTACAGTACTTCCACAGCCGTATAATGTCTTGCTTTGGATTTCAGGTCTAGGTGTACTACCTGAGAAATTCTTACTTTATAACACTTACGTGGTTAAAAAAAAAATCAGATAGATGGGATTTCAGGATGCTTCATATTCTATGTATTTGAATAGAATCTGAGTACTTGCTGATTAAGGAACCTTGATGCAAATTGAACCTGTGACTATCTTTATCCAGTCCAGCTAGAAAATGATCCCAATGCCAAGAACACACTGTGCCTAAGGAACACTGTACAAAGGAGCTCTCTCACTGCCTGAATTCTCTTCCCCGTTAGCAACTGGAAGGCTCTCCCTTTGTAAAACACCTGTTTGGATCCTTCTAGGGAGCCTGCTCATTCCTACAGCTCCAGCCTTGCTTTCACCAGTAAGCACTGATATTTGTCAAAAGGAGCAGGAAAGAAATCTGAAACCAAAGTGAAACAAGATTGTTTAAACCTGTGAGAGGAATGAAATTAGCTGTCTTTTGCAAAACTAGCTGGTCAGTTCTGCAGCTCTGGAACTAATACACCAAACAGATCAAAGCCAAATTTACCTGCCACTTCTGAATTCACCTGTACTGGGAAGCAAGAAGCACTTGATACTTTATAATTTTATACATTTACAAATGTTTATGTTTTTTAATAAAGGCTGGTTTAAGAAAAGATTAACCTCTTCTCACTGTATCAATCTTTTAAAAAGTATTTTATAGATGCAAGAGTGTGTTGGATCTGCTGTGCAGCACAAAGCAAAGGCCCCTTTTTGCCAGATGTCATTAACTTGTGCACTGATAATATGTGAAGTATAATCTCAGATTCTTAAAATTACCATGTGAAATTAGGTAGAAGTTAAACTATGGTTAACTCTGTTTTGAAGAATAGATTAAAGGAGTAAGGAAATACTGCAAGCAACTGTCTCCAAAACCTGCTGTTGCCCTGGTCAGAGAGTCTGCCTTGCACCAGCTATTATCTTTATCCAAGCACATAAAAGAGATTTTAAAAAGGGGAGACTTTTCTCTCTACTAAAGCATGAGACATAGAAGTCTGTAAGGCTCTGTCTGGATTCCTAATGAGTAGTTCGTCTCTCACTGTATGATTTGTCACAGCCTGACAGCATGCCATAAAGGCACGATGGCATTGCCAGCAGTGAGGCCAGGCAGCTCATGCAGGTATCTACTTTGCACCATCAGCTGTTCCTGCTGGCTCAGCTAACATTTTGTGTTTAGAACAAAAGAGGCTCAAGTGTCCATTCTAGTCTGTAATTACCACTACAGCTGAAGTAGACTTTCTGCTGTGTACTGTTCTCTTCAAGACTGTACAACTCATCTATCTTACAGCTCACTTACAGATGCACCCTTCCCTGGAAAACCTATGGAAAATGTAAGCTGAAATCTTAGCAGAACAGAGGGATTTGATGTTAAGGCATGGGCCAGGTATGCTGAGGACCCGTGTTCGAAACCTGCGAAAAGAGTGGCCTTCCATGACCCCAGCAGAGACCTCTACAATTAGGTCTGTAGGCATCACTGGAAACCTGCAGAAAGCCTCCTGCAAAAGCGCATGGTGCTGGCTGCGGTTGGGTATCACTATAGCCCTTACATTTTTGTGAAGTTGAAGGAGAGGAGATAGAACAGTTATATGACTGGTCCCATTACAGCAGTGGATCAGAGAAAAGCCCTCTGAAACAGGCAGGGTTACACAATCTTGCTGTGGCTGCAATCTGAGGTCTGCAACGCAGCCTCTCCCTACAGCAGTTCTTTCTGGGTGGGGACAGTGAACACCACCAGGAGAGATAGGGCAGATCTCAGATTGCAGGAAGAGACATGTTTTTCCTGGGATAGAGACAGACAGCAGATCTGTGTACAGAACATGTGAGCACATGGTGCACCTCCTGCAGCTGGTGGCTGAGCTGCAGAAAGCAGTGAGAAGGCTGCATAACATCAGGGAGACTAAGAAGGTGTTAGATAGCTGGTCCCAAGTTCAGCCTGCAGTGGCCCCATAATCCAACCAATCAGCCAAAAAACTTCCTCACCAGCACACAGGGAAGGGAGAAGGCTAATAATGCAGAGGAATGAAAGCTTGCAACAGCAAGGACCACAGAGGGAAGTCTCTTACCTGAAGCCTGAAGTGCCCTTGCATAACATAAGCATTGTGTTTCTCTGCAGACTGAAGATGAAAGACCTGTCACATCATGAGAGGTGCTGGAGCTGAGTAAGGCAGCCGCATCTGCTCCCTGTATAACAACCCAGTAAGGCAGCCCCATCTGGTCCCACATCACAGCCAGCACAAGTAAGAAAAGGCAAAGAATTATAGCAGTAGGTGACTTCTGAGAGGTTCAGAGGTACCAAGGGGCCTGACATGCTTTCTAGAGAAGTGCTGCTTACTGGGGAGTCGTAGCAGGGGTGTCACTGATAGACTACTGAGCTTTGTACTATAGTAGTAGTCCACTGACTGTTACACACTGCTGTTTCATTAATCTTCCCTCAAAGAGAAGGTGTTTGAAAGGGCCAATCAGGTCTAGCAAATCAGCAAATGCTTACAGGCTGGTACCACAGTCAGGGTTTTGGCTTCTTGGACCACATGACACCTTTAGAAACTGGGTGTGCTGAGGGCTGATGGGGTCCATCTATCAAAGAAGGGGAAGAGCATCTTTGGCCATAGGCTTGCCAGGCTGGTGAAGAGGGCTTTAAATTCAAGACGTCAGGATATGGGAACCTCAGTCCCTCTTGATGGCAAGTTAGCAAGAGATGTTCAGAGCTTGGAGCAGATGAAGAGGAGAATACATGAAAAGTCACAAAGGAAGTCCTGGCACTCCAGCCAGTAAATCAGCTTCATCTGTGACTGAACTTAAATGTGTTTGAGCCAACACACACATCACAGGGAATGAACAAGAGAAGTTAGGGATGGGCTAACAGGCACCACAGAGCGTGGGGTGGCTCCTATGACTTGAGCGTTGGAATGAGAGGTTACAGGCTCTTTTGAAAATAGGCAGTAGAGATGAGGAAAGAGTGCTGCTCTCTGTGCCAAGGACGTGCTGAAGTAGATGGAGTTCTGCCTGGGGATGGATGAGGAGCCGACTGAGAACTCATGGATCTAGATTAAAGGCAGGGCAGGGACAGGTGACATTATAGCAGGGGCATCAGGCTGCCTGACCAGGAGCACTGAGCAGATGAGTCGCTCTGTAGACAGATAGGAGCAGCCTCACATTCACAAGCCTGGTCCACAGAGGGGACTTGAACCACCCTGACAGCTGTTCAAGGGAGAATACAGCAGGACATAAGCAATCCGGGAGGTTTCTGGAACACAGCGATCATTTCCTTCTCCAAGTGGTTAGAGAAGGATATGTGTCATGCAGGACCTTGTTCTGACCAAGAAGGAGAGGCTTGTGAGGAATGTAAAGCCCAAGGGCAGCCTGGGCTGCAGTGACCATGAAATGGTGGAGTTTGAGGTCTTCAGGGCAGGGACAAACATGCATAGCAAGCTCGCTATCCTGGACTTCAGGACAGCAGATCTTGAGTTCTTCAGGGGCATTTAGGGATAAAGTCCTGGAGGGAAGAGAAGCCTAGGAAAGCTGGTTGATATTCCAGGATCACCTCCTTCAAGCTCAGCAGCAATGCACCCCAGAAAGGAGGAAGTCAGGCAAAAAATGCCAGAAGGCCTGCATGGATGAAGAAAGAACCCCTGGAAAAACTCAACCACAACAAGGAAACAGAGGATGGGGGCAAGCACAAGTAGCCTGGGAGAAGTGCTGAGAGATTGTCCAAACTGCCAGGGATCAAGTAAGGAAAGCTGGTTTTTGGCCTGTTTTTTTTTGTAGCTGGAGAGACCACAGAGGTGGCTTCTGTGAGAAGATGTTGGAACTTCCCACCATGTCCAACAGAGCCAATGATGGCTCTGAAGATAGACATGCCACTGGCCAAGGCTGGGCCAACTAGAGATGATGGTAATGCCTCTGTGATGACATATTAAAGAAAAAACCAAAACAAAGGTGGGAATGCAGTTTTCATTCTAGCCAGAGAAGAGGAGGAGGTGAGAACATGTTAGGGAAACATGGAGACACCAAGGTCAGTGGAGAAGGAGGGGCAGGAAGTGCTCCAGGCACCTCAGCTGAGATTCCTCTGCAGGCCATGGTGAGACCATGGGGCAGCAGCTGTGCCCCCACAGCCCATGGGGATCCATTGGGGATGCAGAGATCCACCCACAGCCCATGGGGATCCATGGGGATGCAGAGATCCACCCACAGCCCATGGGGATCCATGGGGATGCAGAGATCCACCCACAGCCCATGGGGATCCATGGGGATGCAGAGATCCACCCACAGCCCATGGGGATCCATGGGGATGCAGAGATCCACCCACAGCCCATGGGGATCCATGGGGATGCAGAGATCCACCCACAGCCCATGGGGATCCATGGGGATGCAGAGATCCACCCACAGCCCATGGGGATCCATGGGGATGCAGAGATCCACCCACAGCCCATGGGGATCCATGGGGATGCAGAGATCCACCCACAGCCCATGGGGATCCATGGGGATGCAGAGATCCACCCACAGCCCATGGGGATCCATGGGGATGCAGAGATCCACCCACAGCCCATGGGGATCCATGGGGATGCAGAGATCCACCCACAGCCCATGGGGATCAATGGGGATGCAGAGATCCACCCACAGCCCATGGGGATCCATGGGGATGCAGAGATCCACCCACAGCCCATGGGGATCCATGGAGATGCAGAGATCCACCCACAGCCCATGGGGATCCATGGGGGATGCAGAGATCCATTCACAGCCTGTGGGGAGGTGCCCATGCCAGAGCAGGTGAATGCCTGGAGGAGGCTGTGATCCTGTGGGAGACCAGGTGGGGAGAGGGCCTTGCTCCCGGGCTGGAGCAGCCTGTCTTTGCAGGACTGCAGCCCGTGGAAGAGTGACCTTCACCACAGCAGTTTTGGCAGGACTGTGTGCCTGTGTGAGGGACTCACATTGCAGCACTTTTGGGAGGACTTCTGCTCCTGAGATTTGGAGCCACGCTGGAGAAGTCCATGGAGAACTGTCTCCCATGGGAAGGGATCCCATGGTCTCACAGGGGAAGGACTTATCTCCCTGTGCAGCAGAAGAAAACCTTTGGGTGATGAACTCAACAAAAACCTATGCCCTATCTCAGTGTAGTGTCAGTGAGAAGGAGGGTGCTGTTGGTGGAAGAAAAGGTGTTTTTAAGAGCTCATATTACTTCTCATTACCCTCCTTTGATTCTGTTACTAACACACTCACTTTGTATCTCAAAGCTGAGCCTGTTTTGCCATTGGAGTATTTTCTTCCAGTCCTTATTTTCACAAACTCTTTTGTTAATTTTTTCTGTCCTGTGCCCAGCTGTGGCAGGGGAGGGTGAGTGAGCAGCTTTTGTGGGTACCTAGCATTTGGCCAATATCCAACCACAACAAGTCCTCATACACATAAATTTGGCCAGGGGCAACAAGGACAACAAGAAACAATTCTATAGGTATACTGTATAGGTACTGTAGGTAGGCTGTCTCAGTCACTCTCAAGTAAGAACTGATATGGCGATAGCAAAGGCATGGTGACAGACCTATTGCTGGGAGTGGCCCTGGTGAGAAGGAGGTTGGACAGAAAATGTCCTGCTAGCAGCACAGCTGTAAGTCCACATTCAGATGAAGAAAACAAGTCGGTGGTTTGTACCTCAAATCTCCTCTAGTAACTCAAGCACCATGGGACCCAGACTTCCAGGATCACCATTTACAGTTTCCAAATGATGTTATGTCAAGTAGTTCAAACAGATGACATACCACATGTTCTGTGGAGGATATCTGGTTGCATGTGCCCCACCATCAGATATGAAACTTAGCAAAATATCTTCAGGTAAGTCAGGGTTGGGAACTTTTGGGTCCAGTTGTATTCAGCAGAAGTCCTCTTGTCTCATACCCTCCATAGTATCTTCACCTTCAGAGATCTGTAACACAGTCAGGGAATTGTATAACCAAAGCAACAGGACGTAACAAATTTTTCTTGAACACATGTGTAAGTATACTCAACTACTGTTCCACAGTGTCCAAGCACTTTGTAACACTGTGATGGCACAGCCAGACACACTTTCTGGTTAAGTGAACCATGTAATCAGCAAAGGGGCAAAGTAGGATTCAGGTTCAGAATAAAGGTTTTTTAGTAGCTAAATGTTGCTATAAAATAAGCACGAGGGACTTGAAATAAGAAACATACATTCTAAATATACAGTAGCAAAAGCAAAGCCAATATAAACACTGTGAGGAACAGGAGGAGATCACCCCATTTTGGGAAAGAGACAGTATAAAAGAAGTCAGGCACAATGGAAGAAAATCAGAAGACATAAGACAAGCTTACTTTAACCTCTCTCCTCAGAATGCATTTGTGTTTTAGCACCATCTCCTCCATGACTAGAAGCCACTCAGGACCACAGGTAGCAATGCAAAGGAGGTGGCACCTACTACATGGTACTCATAGCTTATTGAGCGCTGAGCTACATACTAACAGGGTGGGAAATGAAGCTATGATGAACAGCATGCAAGAATGCATCATTAGCAAGAACTGTGTTGCTACAGAATAGACCTGCAATTGCCTAGCTGATAGATAAAATCACGTATATTCAGGTATCAGTCCTAGTTTGGGTTGCTTTGTTGACTCCAAGCCACTTCCCTTTGCCGGCTCCTGCAGGACAGAGTCTCAGAAAAGTCTGAGAAACCTGACAGCCTTTATTGAGCCTTGTCTGGCACTAAGGAAATACAGAGGAAAAGAAATTGTGGAAGATGCTGCTGTGCCTATCATGCAACCTCATGTTAACCTGCTTTTCCTTGCCAAGCAAGTTTTGAGTGGAAAAGGGGAGGTCCCACACAGGGGCTGCTGTTTCTGAAAGCGTGTGGTATGCAAAGGGCGATATGGAGGGGCTGAGGAAGCGCTGATGGGCAGTGCTTGGTGTCAGCATGGACAAGACAAAAGCACTCAGGCTGGGGCTGCTTAGGTCAGCTAGGGTATTGACAAAGGCAGGCTTCATTCTCCCAGTGTCACCCAGGATGAGTGGGCCGTCCATCCTGCAACAGGGCAGAGTCTTCGGTTGGGCAGGTGGGCTCTCCTTCCCAAAGATATCCCTGATGTGTGACTCCACATGGTTTCAGGAGCTTACAAGAGTCTTGAAGGTATCCTCAGCTTCCTGACTAGTCCCACCAGCAAGTCTGCAAAGGAGCTGGGGAATCAATCTGAAGCTGATCCCCCATGTTGTCAATGGTCAAAACTCCTGTGCCTAAAGCAGCAGCTCCTCCATATGAATGGGTAGCCCTTGCATGCACACTGCTTTGCCTCTTCTCTCCCTTCCTTATCCAGAAGTATTCTCTCCCATGGATCCTTCTTGTCTGCAGTGGGGGAAGGCAGCACTTCCTACATGTTCTGACTTAGTATTAACTGTTTACACCAGGAACACAGACTATGCACGCCCAGCACAATCCTGATGATCCTTCAGATGTGGCAGGAATAGGGGATGATAATGCAGGTCAAGGAGTTCACAGCCTGGCCTCCCCCCAAATGAGTGCTTCTCCCCTCCTTGGAGGAGAAAGAAAAGAACACAGAACTGAAAAAGTTACACATCCAAAAATCAAATAGTTGAAGCAGAAGCATTCATTGCCTGTCTATTACTTTGTCACTCTGCAGTAATTTAAAGATCTTTTGGTAGTTGCCCGTGGGCTAGAGAGAGCTTCCCAAAGGCTTTTATTAAGTCAGGGGCGTTTCTACCACAGCCAGGAAAGGAATGTCATGTTAAGCTGTTGTTGGTTAGTGGTACTGTACTCAGCGAGTTATTGGTGCAGCTTTCAGTGCTTGGTCCCAGAGACATCAGAGGATTTTCCCTGGTTAGGGTACTCAGGACTTACTCTCACAACAGAAGAGTTGAGAAGAGTTGAGAGAGAGAAGATCTGGGAAGGGAAAACCCACAGCACACAGCAAGCATGGCCATGGAGCCGGACAGGAACTGGACAACTGCTGTCCCATCTGCCTGGACAGCTGGGAAGAGGCCAGCTATGCACTGCCATGGCTGCTCTGCTTCTGCTAAGTGTGCCTCCTGCAGTAGGGCTGGGAGCAATCCTGAGTGCTCCCTCTGCAGAAGAGTGTACTCCATCCTGTACTTGGTGCGGGGGGATGACAGCTTTGAGAAGCATGTCATTCCACCCCACGAGGCACCATTGGATATGTTCCACCTGAGAGGAGGAGGTCCCGGGTACCCAGCTGCCCCTCATCTGCACAGCCCTGCCACACTGGCAGTCAGTAGGAGGACAGCCACCTCCAGTGGCTGAAGGTGAGTACACCGACCAGAGCTGTGTGAAGTTGATGAAAGCTTTCGCTTACAGAGAAATTTTAAAACCAAACAAGAACGACAACAAAGCCCAAAACAACAACAAATCTAACATAAAAATAATGGATTCTGATCCAGTCAGCCAGTGCCCCACTGTCTAACCTCGCAAATCCTCCTCCTCCTCAGCGTACCCTGCGCCCCACATCCCGGGGCTCCGCTCTCCCACCAGCCTGCACTGCCCACTGCAGCCTCACTACGGCAGCGCCCAAATCCCTCCTCCTGCCCCAAGAAAGGCTCAGATGATGAGTATCATTTATTCAAGTCTTTGTTTTCCTTTCCCTTTGTTGGCTGGTGAATAAAACTATAATGAGTGGGTGAGGCAGAGGAGCTGTATGGGGTTGGGGGGGGGGGAAGCAGGCATTGTGCAACATCCCTTGGTGTGAAGCTAGAAGCTTACTTACAGAGAAGTTGCATTATGGCCATTGTGGGCTTTTTCCATGGGAAAGCAGGATACCTCAGGTGTTGAAATCAGTCCATTCCCCTTGTAGGAAAGAACCCGAATTCTGGGTGCTTTGAGTAGAATTGGAGAGTATTGAGTATTGAGTATTGAGTTTTGTGGAGCCAACAAGAGCTATGGCACATTTGGGTGTATTTGGGGTTTGGTGAGACAGTGTACGGGCCCTTCGGTATGGCCTTGGAGAATTCTGAGAAAGTCTTGGGAGGGTTTAGGGTTTAGGTTTTTTGTGATGACTCATTTTAGATGAGTCTTTGGGGCAGTTGAATGTGATTTGACATGTATTCCTGGCGCACGAGAAAGGTTTCAGGGTGTTCAGTGATTGCAGACTTGGACACAGGGAATGGGAACTTTTGCAGTTTGTTTGGTGGCTCCTGGAAGGGACTTACGGATGTTTTGTGAACTACAAAAACGGTTTATGGGGTGTTTGTAGGAAATTATAGTTTATGGGTCTTTGAAGAGGGATTTTTAGGGGTTCAGAGGCAGGGGCTGAGAACTCTGGGGGCTGTGAGGCAGGCTTATGGGGTCTTGAGGGTACTTGGGTAGGGCTTGCAGGTATTCATGACACCTAGATGACATTATCCAGGCTCCATTCAGAGGACCATTCAGAAGTATTTGGATGCCTTGAAAGAAGTTTTGGGAATGTATCCAGTCTCCAGTCTCCAGGATTGGAGAATATTTGAGATACTCAGGTAGGCTGTGGGCATAAGTGGAGGTACCCTGGAGGAGGACTTAAGAGGGTTTTGAGCTGCTGGCATGGGGATGGGGGTGTTTGGGGACATTTAGGTAGAGTAGGGGGAAGCTGCTGAGCAAGGTTCAGAGGGAGAGGACTAGAGTAGGGTTGGGGATGTTTTGGGGCCCTGTGACAACTCAGGCAGCTAAACTCAGGTTTAGTGAGGCTGGGATTTGGGGTCCTGAAGCTCTTGCATCCAAAGAAAGGCTCTAAAGATGGTTGAAGAACCTTGAGAAGAGGCATATGAGGCCACCTGACCTGTTCAGCTTGGAGGAGACTGAGGCAAAACCTTACCCTGTAATAGACGCCGTCGATCATTAATTTGTTCAGTGTGTATTAGAACTTGTTTTAGTTGTCAGTGTGTATTAGCATTTGTCTACAAATTTTAATTAAGTTCTTTGTTAAGAAGATCATTAAACCATTTCTGCAATACAGAAAATACAAGGTCATCTGAGAGAGAACATCGACTCCTTCCCAAAAATATTTCCTAAGCAAAGAAAACCAAGGAATTGCAAAAGTTGCAGAAATCTAAACTGAGCCCTGGTTAGAAAGCAAAGAGATAAAACCCAGACTTCAAACAATTAGCATTGGAATGTAGCCTTATCAGTTTCTAAGCCAAAGCCAGGGAGAGAGAAAACATTTGTTAGAAAAGTTAAGAAATCAGGAGGGTCCAAATTCCAGGGACAAGAAAACAGCTTTGAAACGCAAAAAGAGTTACCTCAAGAGCTAAAACCAACAAGAAACAGAAACTTTCCCCGAAACAATAACCAAGAAGGGAGGGGAGTGAAGAACCCCCCCTTACAACCACCAACCGGAGATTTTCAGAAGGAAAAAAGTATCAAAAGCTGTACCTTATGAGAAGGAGTCGCAGACCGACTTTTGAGAGCCTGGACTCTGTCGGCTGCCCAACACCTTGTATCCGTCTCTCCATTGCTTGCAAATTAAACAAATTAATTGTATTGGCCTTTGTCCCTTGTCTATTATTTTCGGGACCCAATTCTTTAATATCTACCTATAACAATCCCATTGTTCAACTTCCTTGTGAGAGAAGGTGGAGGGGCAGGCACTGATCTCCCTGGTGACCAGTGACAGAAACTGAGGGAATGGGGTGTACTTGTGTCAGGGAATTTTAGGTTGGATACCAGGGAAAGATTCTTCACCCAGAGGGCGGCTGGGCACTGGAACAGGCTCTCCAGGGAAGTGGTCACAGCACCAAGCCTGACAGAGCTCAAGAAGTGTTTAGACAATGCTCTCAGGCATATGACCTGGTTCTCCAGCATAGGGCTGTGCAGGGCCCTATGTTCACTGGACGATCCTTGTGGGTCCCTTCCAACTCAGAACATCCTGTGTTTCTGTAATTATGTGAGGCCAAATCTTGGGGGCCTCAAGCAGAGGTGTCTTGACACCTCTGAGTGTTTGAGACTGTGGGGATGGTTGGGGCTTTTCTAGGGGCACCAGACTCGGTTTACATGTGCCCAGCGATAACCAAGAACTCCGAGCTAGTGCGGAGTCCTTTTTATCCTAAGCACACGTGCGGCCATGGGCTGACTGCAGGGACATGCTTTGGGACATGCTCCCCCGGCTCCCGCCAGCAGAGGACATCCCACCNCGGTGCGGCACGGGTCGTCCCGGAACAGCGCGGGGAGGCGAGGCCCAGCGGGCAGCACGCAGAGGCAGACGCGCCGCGGGACACCGGCCGGGAGCGACCGAGGGGCCGCCGCTCCGAAGGCCAGCGCCGCCACATTCGTGGGTGTGCCCGCAATGCCGCGGGCTCCGAGGGACAGCGCGCATGCGCCCGGCACGGAGGGAGGCCGGGAAGGAGGAGGGACTCTGCCCCGGGATGAGAGAGAGAGAGAGGTAGAAGGGTAGGGGGCGAGGAGTCGGGCTGCGTACGAGAGTAGAAGGGAAGTACTGGGACCGGAAAAAGGACGGTGAGACAAGTGGGGATAGTGAGAATGAAATAGGGACAAGGAGGGGAGGAGGAGGAGAAGGTGGAGAGAGCAAAAAGGAGACAGGGATGAGGAAAGACGTGTGGGGACAGGGAAATGAAGGGCTAAGAAAATACACGAAAAGGATACAGAAATAAGTCCGAGGACCTGGAAGTAGGAGAAGGAATTGGGAAACAGAGAGGCAGAGTGGAAAAACCAGGAAGTGGGGCAGAAACAGAAGAAAAGGAATGGAGAGCAGGATGGAAGCACAACGGGAAAGAGGGAGGTAGACACTGATTTGGAGGAAGTGTAGTGATGGGGAATAGGACACATAAGAAGATCTGCTGACCTCAAGGGTGCAGGCTGACTCCAGGAGCACTGCACAGGAGCACGGACCCCATCTTCGCTGAGTGCCTGTCAGCAGGGCCGGGGGCAGGCATTGCACCCTCACCAGCTGGGCATCCACCATACCCAGTGGGGCAGACTACAGCACCCGAGGAGGGGAAATCACCCTCTCAGATGAACTCTGGTATGGTGCCCTAGACCTCTATGCTTCTCTTCCTCTTGTGTGTGGAAAGGACAGAGCAGGGGCTGAAGAATCAGAGCATGTGCCCTTGTGGATGAGGAGTTGCTGCATGCCTGCATGATGAGCTGGAGCTCCTTGCACCTTGTTTTTGTTGTGCAGCTCTGTTCCATGTGCCATTGGAGCATGCAGAGCTCAGGTGGCAGTTCCATTGTCACCTCAATGTGGCCACCCACAAGGCATCTGCTGCCTGCAGGAGTGCGGAGCCATGAGATCTCTAGTTCATGCAGACCCTTCTGCCACCATCTGTCCTGCTTGGCACCAGCAGTGGACCCCTCCATAGCTCACTTCCTTGGTTTCCTTATCTCAGTGCCCAGCAGAATTAGGATCGCCCTAGCCCAGCTCCCTGCTTAACCAGCCAAGTATTCAAATCTTGCAGTACTTTCCTATCGTCCAGCATCCCCAGCCTCAGCAGCAAGGTCATTTGGCCTGTGCATATGTGGCCTGGTGTCATACACATTCCTTGGAGAGGAACTGAACCCAGTAAGTGGTTGCTGCAGCTTGACATGCATGGTGAAACCCTGGTGACATAACTGCTGAACAATACCCACTCCAGCACTTGACACCTTTGTCAGACTTCCCATAATCACTTGCAACTCATCCAAATCACTCCTGGGATAAAGCACTTTCCATCACTCCCTGCATTGTAAGGGCTTTCTTCATCTTCCTGTCTTCTCGCTCAGCTGTTAAAATGTGACTGTGACTAATTTTCCTTTATCTCTGTTGGCTCACAGCATGAGGTGCTAAGGTTTGTCTTTGAAGTCAAGTCAGTGCTAGGGCTGACTAGGCAAACTCAGCAGCAGGCATGGTGAAAGGTGGTAGAAGAGCTGTCTCACCTACAGACAAACCCATCCACAGAGGAAAGATGCCCAGCTTCAAACTTGGTGAGGTGTACCAATGTAGAGGAGATACAACCTCTAGAAGAAGAGGAACAAGTCACATAACTTCAGAAGGTCAGAACACAGTCTGAACGTGTAGGTAGGGTTTTGACATGGACCTTGTCTATAAGCCCCAGTCTGCAGCTGTCCATCCCAGGTTGCTCAAGGAAATGGCAGTGAGAGAAAATGTCTGCCTTCCAGCTCTTTGGTGAAAAATCCAGGTTTCTGTATTCATGTCATATGCTTCTGTAGGAGATGGGGACAGAGCAATGAAAACATCCAGAGCTGAGGGGCAGGTTTGCATCCTTACTATAGGATCTCAGCCAGAATGGTCTGGTTTTATCTTCTCTGGGAAAGCCTTTTGCAGTGGCAGCACAGTTCAGGTGGACATGGGAGAGGAGGAGCACAACAGACTTACACAGTAACCTTGTTCTCACTGTATCCTTCCTTAACAACATGGGAGAAACACACCTTCCAGCCCCTGCACTGTTGATGAAACCTGTTTGAGCAGCAATCCCAGCAAAGAGCCTGGTTGCAGCTTAGTAGTGCAGTAAGTTATTTTTTCTACACTCCACAGTGTTATCAGACATGCTCATTTTTGCCAGATGACATGGTTAAATGGCAGGCTGTGGGACAAAGCAACCCAGGCATTTCAAATAATTCACCTGTAGCCTAATTTTGAAATGTGATTAAAAGCTGAGGAGTGCAGAAAAGGAGCTGGACTGCAAAGCCCCTGGATTCTGCCTGTCTGCATTTGCAGGCTCAAATTGGGATATTGCAACACCAAGTCTCCTGCTTGCAGAGAGCCATAATATAGGTGGATTTGCCATCCTTGTGAGATCAGTGACCACCAGCCCATGCCCCTGTGAGTCATATGCAAAATAGAGTTTTCTGCTGAGTCAGCCAGAGTACTCTGGAGTCACTCTTGTAGCAGCAGAAATGATCTGGGAGGGAAAAACTCCATACAGAAAGCAGGGAAGGTTTCCTTCCTGAGGGACATGGGTCTTACTCCTAGGGCCAGACAACAATTGTGGCCTCACTTTTCTAGCACAACATTCCCTGCTGCATTGTCACTGAGAGGCAGTGAAGTGGTTTGTCATCCTCAGCTGTCTCCAGACCCCATAACACATTGCAAGCATGGCCAAGGAACTGGACAACTGCTGTCCCATCTGCCTGGACAGCTGGGAAGAGGCCAGCTATGCACTGCCATGGCTGCTCTTCGTCTGCTAAGTGTGCCCCCTCTGCAGAAGAGTGTACTCCATCCTGTACTTGGTGCGGGGGGATGACAGCTTTGAGAAGCATGTTATTCCACCCCACGAGGCACCATTGGATATGTTCCACCTGAGAGGAGGAGGTCCCGGGTACCCAGCTGCCCCTCATCTGCACAGCCCTGCCACACTCTGGCAGTCAGTAGGAGGACAGCCACCTCCAGTGGCTGAAGGTGAGTACAGCAACAAGAACTGCAATATGTGTGGTTGTACTCACTGATGAAAGCTTTCATTTTCAGAGGAATTTAAAAAAAAACAAATCTAAACCAAAAATCATGGACAAAAATATGGCCCATGTTGTTCTTCTGTGGGGATATTGAGAGCAGCAGAGAAGGAGAAAAATAAGTTTTGGTACAGGCACTCCCCAGTCAGCACAACCGGCTGTAGGAACAGGTGTCCCTGGTATGGACTGCTCAAGTGATGTCCCCTGCAGGGAGCTGTGGTCCTGTATCGAACTCATGGAAAGTCTGATGCATGATCTCCTGAGCACTTAGCTGCCCCCAATCTCCACTGCTCTCCAGCACTATCAGACATGTTCCACCTAAGAGTAGGAGCTCCTGCTGCCCCCAGTCCCCACTAATGCACACCGATGCAGTAGTCCTGCCATCAGCCGTGTGGCCACTGTCCTGGGGCAGTGAGCATCTCCCACACTACGTCTCAGCACTCCTCCCCTACCTTGCTGTGTTTCACCACCCACTGTCATGGTTGCATCAGGAGCTGGGTAGCTCTTGGAGAATGGTAGGAAACAGCAACAGGGCTTTGTCCCATCCAGCCTGCACAACTTTGACCCAAATGAGGCTTTGTTCCATTTTCTATGGGCTCCCTGCACAGGCACACAAGGAGCTTTGCCCACCAGCTTATTGATGCTTATGTTTGTTGGAGAGGCCCAACATCAAATCAGCCTGGAAGCCATTAGTGAAGCTGGAGAATGTGAGGACAGTCCCTCTACAATCTCTAGCCCTGATGCCACCCAAGGGGGTCTCCCAGGCCAGCCTTCATGTGGTTCTAGCAGCATGTCCCATTCTGTCTGCATTCCCACCCATAGGGAGCAAGATGGTGCCTGGGAGAACACTGAGGAGGCTGTGCTTGGGTATCCCACATACAGCTGCCCAATGAAAGCTCACCTGGGGCACCCCGGCAAGCCTGCAAAGGGAGGGCCAGCAGCTCTGAGGACCCTTCCCAGACCCACAGGAAGACAGCCCGCCATCCAGTGAGTGCGAGAGTGCATCAAGATGCAGTTTAATTAGTCCAGGCTGCAGCTGTGATATACACCAGCCGCTTGTGGTCCCAGCCTTCTAAATCTATGTAACATTCATTAAAAGAAAATGAAAACATGAGAACTGCAGAAGATGTTTGAGTGTTGTTGGTGGTGTTGCTCTCTCTACTTGTATTGTTTTCCTCCCCTTTCCTGGTGCTTTGACCACTGATTTCTCACCTGTTTCCTGAGCATTACAAGTTTGCATTTCTGCAGTTGATCCCAGGGCAGATGTTTGCAGCCAGGGGGACTCCACAGTCATCCACTGCCCCACTATTTAACCTCGCAAGTCCTCCTCAGCACACCCTGTGCCCCGCATCCCAGGGCTCTGCTCTCCCACCAGTCTGCACTGCCACTGCGGCCTCACTACGGCAGCGCCCAAATCCCTCCTCCTGCCCCAAGGCACGACTTGCTGCTGCTCTCTGCGTCAGCCCAGGGTTGTATGGTGCCAAGGCAGGAGCCCCAAGATAGTCACAAGGGGACGTGCAGTTCGCAGTGAAAGGGAAGTGGGTGAGTGTTCAAAACAGGCAAATGAGAAAAGAAAGGCCTAGATGATGAGTATAATTTTTTCAAGACTTTGCCTCACCTTGCCTTTCTTTGGCTGGTGAATAGAATCATGGGGAGGAAAGGGAACCAGGGTGTGTGTGAAATCCCACAGTAGGCAGCTGGGGAAGAGGGCACTCAGAGCAGCTCCCTGCATCTGGTGGGAGTGATTACAGGAAGGGGTGCATCAAAAACGACAGGAGATTGGCTATTTTCATCTTTTCAAACTTTTGCACTGTTGAATCTCCCCTGCCACCTCTGCTGAGAGAAAAGGCAGATGTGTTCCACAGGTGCTTGCTTCAAGTTGCTCTGGCAGCTGGGAGAGAGCAGAGGGGGACACACACATTCATTTTGCCGGGAAGCAGCTCTAGAGGCACTCGAGTGCAAGCACTAGAAACACTGCAGCCGTGCTATCTCGAGTTAGGTACAATATGTGGAGATGTGCAAGGCATCTCCCAGGCAGCACACTCCCCCTTTTTGCAGTACACAGACAGCTGTGTGCGAGCATCACTTGCATTTGCTCCTGATCAGGGAAAGGCTCAGTGTGTCGAGCAACGTGAGTCCAAAGGAATGTAACCTGTTCCTTTGTGTTTGGATTTACTGACCAAGCACCAAGCTGATTTGTCTCCTGGGGACTCGAGAAGCACATGAGCAAATGCACTTTTCTCCCCTGGTGGGAAGCTGGTTTGATGCCTTATTACTGTAATTGCCAAATCCATCAGTCATTGCAGGCTGTCTTCAAGACTTCATCCTCTTTAACCCTCTGCTCAGAAAGGAGAGCCAGCTTATTTTGACAATGCTCAAAGTAAAGTGCTTGACATTTGCTTATTCTGCACTGTATCTCTGGTCATCCTTGTTTCTCTCACTCTTTAAAGGTAAGCTCATCTGTGTTTGTACAGGGCTTTCTTTTTTTTGTTGCTCTTGTTTTGATTTGTTGGCTGTTTTTTGTGTTTTTTTTTTTCTTCTAAATGCTAGTTACATCAAACCCCAACTTTTATTTTCAGAAAGTCTTGTATCTACTTGTATTTTGAACTTCCCTAGAGTCCCATGGTGATTTAAGTGACTTTTATAATCAGTTTGGGTAAGTCTGTGGATCTTACAGTGCTGGGCAAATTTTTTTAACAAGGCAGAATTGTGTGGGTTTAGTTTTGTTGTTTTTTCAATTAAAGGCGAGAAATTTTAGCTTCTGTAAATTAATTGAAATGGTTTTGTTTCAAAAGAAATATGTTCTTGCTTTTTAAGAATGTAACCTTTCCATGGTTTTTTGAGAACAGGAAGTTGTAACTTCAGACTGCATAGAATGACTTTGAGAACCCTGTAATTGTGTGGGTGCAGTGATGTTCTACAAAGAAATATGAGCAGAAGAAAATTCGTAACTGTATTTTCTGTGACTCACTTAGGGGGATTAAATCTGTGTAAATACATAAATTTACTATTTCTGGTTTGTTTTTATTGAACATACTCTTAGTATGCTTAGTAAGAAACAGTCGAGGCAGAGATGGATGTATGGTTGGAAGCATCTAAAAAAATAATAATGGGCTTCTGTAGTCTAAGGTGTCAGCTCTGACTAGCTTCAGAAGTTTCAGCATAGTGCAAACAAAAATAAAAGCTGTGTGATTATTTCAAAACATTCAGGCTGACAATAAGTGTTTCTAAGTGAGAATGTCAAAATAGCCACAGTGATGAATAATGTTCAGTATTCTGCACAAAATGTGCTTTTATGGCTCCCTTCCAACTGAAACATACATGCCTGTAGCAATCAAAAATTCTAAAGCTTAATATTCTAGGTTTAAAGGACCATGTCTTGTTTCTCACAATTTATATATAAAGGATTGTCTTTTTAAAGCAGAGAAAATGGTCCAGCTATTTCAGAAGTGCAAGGGCACTGGAAACTTGCATATATGTCATATTGCACTGGACTATTCATGCCACATCAATAATTCCTCATTAATTCATCTGAAGCTGTAAAATGTCTGGGCATTTCATTATTACAGATCCATGTTTCATCAGCCTAATGTAGCAATGGTACTGCAAGAAAAATCTTTCCCCACCTTGCTAAATTAGGAACCTTGCTATCTTCAAGACATTTTTGTGCTAGTTTGGGAGCTGAACTAATGGGTGGGTTATAGCATCTAGTTATAAGTCATTTTGTGGACATTCCCATTTTGAGAAGTTGTGTGTTGCATAAATCCTGTCTTTTAAATAATGAATAATCACTAATTCATCAGGGGAATGCCTGGTTTCTCCCAGCAGCACGTGGAGACAAACAGCTTTTATAAATAATTCAGAAGATTTTTTGTTAGGTGCTTTTACCAACAACTTACAAGTATGCACCTTTATGGAAAAATGCTAAAGGAGAATAAAATGAACCTCTGATAAGGTTCGTCTGTAACTGACCTTAGCTTTACAGATTTTTTTAAACCTGGGAACTGAGCACTTGGGGCAGAAGAGAAAAAAGTCAAGATGATCTTAGCATGTTATCAGTAGCAGAGTTTTTGAACAATAAATCCAAATGAACTCCCCCTGGGTTCCTTAGTTCACCCACATGGAAGTCACAATAAATTCAAATAAAACTTACATCACTCTCAAATAGCATTGGGTTGTTCCAACATAGTTCATAGCGATTTATCAAGTACTGAAAACTCCTGTAGGGCTGTTTGACTGGAAAATTGTGACAAGAACTAGATAAAAGCCAAACAAAAACAACACATGAAGAACCCAATGTTTTTTCCAGTTCTTCCCTCAACTGTCTGCTTCAACCTGACTTTACTCGCAATAATCCTAGTAGTCATTTAAGTTAGGTGATTGCAGCCCTCATTTTTGAAGAGCTGATGATGCTTTTTTTGAGGCATGGGTCTAAGGAAAAATCAGGAAACTAGTTTTCAATCTTCCTGTCCCAAGTGAATACTCTCAAGGTCAGACATCCTTTCCAGGCAAGGGACAATCTTGAAGGAGCAACCGGAATGTAGATGGGCCCGGTGAGCTTAACAGCTGCCTAATAACCCTGGGTGGAGTGACTTGAAAAACCTGGTCCAGAGAGTGATTGGTAATGAAGGATCAGACCCATTCCTGCTCCTTTTTTTCAGTATGGTGCAGTATGAGAGATAGGATGCAGATAACCCTGTAAGGACGTTCTGAGAAACATATCACATAGACTCTCTGAGGTGTTACCTTCTGCTCAGGGCACAGGAAACTACAGGGTTTGAACAGCCAGGGAAGTTAAATACGGACTTGGCTAGTCTCCAGTCAAACCATGTATTCTAATTACTGAATATATTCTTTTATATTCTTTTCTGTTTCTCAGGTGAGACCCTTGCAGTGCCCACATGCCACACAGAGCAGAGTCAAACCACTCGGTTTCTTTGCTCTGTACAGACGGCCATCAGGGTCATGTCTGGCCAAGTGGCTCTGAAAAGCCCAACAAAGGCAAAGGCAAGCTGAGGACAGCAACTTCCCTCTGCAATCTGGTGGGAATATAAGTGCTCAGCTGTATGGGACAAATCCTATGGCAGGGGATGCTGCAAGTGAACTAACCAGCTCAAAGATATAAATAATGAAGTAATTCAGCCTGACTTGGTGTACCCAGCTGGTGCAAAGCAGCTTTTCTTTGGCTCACTCACAATACAGAGTTGAATTGCTATGCTATACCAATTTCACGCTTTTTCACACCTTTCCTTATTTAGATGAGGTCTAGTGATCTCATCAGAACAGAACTGATGATCTCTGAGTAAATTCTCACAAATTTCTTGGTTCACTTCCATGCAAGCAGGTGCTGTTTCTGCAGTAGCAGAAGCATTGGCAAGACAGCCTCAGAAGGCCAGATTCCACTGCCAAGCTACAATTTCTCTGATGTGAGCTAATTAGACTGAGGTGACATGAGTTTAGAGATCTGTGTAGTACAAAGAACAAATAATGTTACTTAAATACTTATATAGACAGTCTAAACTTCAGGCCTCAGCTGTGTAGGCCTCTTAGAAATGCAATGATGTGTTTTAATCAAATTCATTTTCTCCAAAGAGATGTGGTTGAACAGATAAAAGGATTCCTGTGCCTTAATACAGTGTAATGTCATTGATAGTTTAGGTGGTTGGTGAAGCAGAAGTACTTTTACATCTCATAACTGTTATCAGAGTAGAACCAGCTGTGAAAGTTAGGTAATTTAGAATCTTTCATACCCTTAATTAGAGGTCTGAAGGTTGTATTCACCTCACCCCTCTACATTGTCTATGTTCATGCACAGTTTCAAAGATAACAGTGCAGCTGATAAACATTTAAAATAGGAAAGATATGAGCCTGGCCTTAACTTGTACTGGTAGGTCTTTTCTTTGTTATTGATGGCATTAAAAAGATGCCGCATGTGCAACTTGTAGATATGGGAAATTGCTATAAGATCCCTGCCATTACTTTAATATCTAATAGCACAAACAGCAGGGCTGATCACTGAGAGCATGCTGAGAGTGTGCTAAGGCATCGCATATGCATGGAGCCAAGGGAATAAATGTCCTTGTCCATGGCACTTGCACATATGCTCTGTGATCAAGAGTACGAGTGCTATTGATACGTGTCAATACATTTAAGACAGGCAGTCAGGGTCCTAAGCAAGCCTCTGTTTCCTCTGAATTACAGTCTGCTACAGTAACTTGCTGTACATGCTGGCTTCATGAGGTTGACTTTTCAGTTCAATGAACCAGACCTTGTGTTCAGTCACTAATCTTCTATGTGCATTCACTGGCACAGCTCTAAGGCTGATCTGTATTACAGGCACAGCTGTGACTAGCTGGAGCTAGCCCTAGCTTCTGAGAAGTTGTCAGGCCCCAGAAAAGTTGGAGATATTTCTATGCACATTTGTGATCTGATCTAAATCATGTATTAAGTCTTCTAAAATATCACTGGAAAAAGTGGGAAGGTCCGGAAAAAGCATTTGGCTCATGACATCACCAGTGCCTATTGCTATATGCACCTATTGGTATAGCACTCTTGCATGAAGGAAGGCATCCAGAAGCAGAAACAATGCATGAGGAAGTAGCACTAGTCTGGCTTTTGGGGTGATGCCAGATGGCACCTTGGGAGCCTTCAGCCTTGCTCCAGGTCAGAGTTTTCTGATGGTCTCAGAGCAGAAATTCCTGTTCTAGGCAGAGGATTAATCTCTTAAAGACAGCTTCAGAACTTTTTTCTCTATTGTTTATTTTCCTAAGGCATGTGGAAAAGAGAATGAGTTAGTGATGGTGGTGGCATATGCAATTTCATTTGTATGTGACAAGCAAGAAGGGAGATATGGTCTCTTCAGCTCTAGGGTGTGATTAAAGTAGATCAAAAGCCTTTGCATCAGTGGTGACATGGTTGTTTGAAGATGTCTGCTACCTAGAGATCCACCATAATCTAATTAAGAAAGAGATCAAATCTGACAGAGACAGGTAGGGCTAGCACTGACAGGACAACCCAGGAAATGAGAAAGATAGACAGGAGTTTATTGCTAGTTTAGAACATAATCCTGAGAAAATACAGCTTGAAGAAATCAAATACTTTCTTCATTAGGCAAACCAGCTATAAGAAGGCTGGGACCAGAACCAGATGGAGTTTGGAAGTAAGAGTCTCCCCACCTAGGGCTTGCAATTAAGTCAGTAAATTGCAGTGGAAGGGGAGCCTGTGGTCAACATGAGTACTTAAACATGTAAACAGCGAGGTGCAGGTGCCTCTGTCTTGCCTTGCTATCAATTGGCTTTGCTCAAGTAGAAAATCTGTTGTTAATGGAGTGCTGAAACAGATGTCTGCAAACATTACTACCATTCAGAAATAGCTATTTTCAACACTTTAGTGTTCCACAAGGTTGAAGAGAAAACCACGTTTCTATCCTTAATGCAACATAGATTTGGGCAGAAAAATTGCTTAGAAGAAAGAGGCAGGCTTGAGGAGGTCTTGTTTCTCACTGAGAACTCAAAGAGGCTGAAGTCAGTTTGCAGATTGGACTGAGATAGTACACTGTGTTCCCTGTAGCTCAACGTGGAAAAGTATCACCAGTCACTTAGATCTTCACCATGCCAATGGAGTGAATTGGAAAAGATGTGTCTGTGGCAGCTGAGGTGAGAGAGGGTCTGAACTATACAGACTCACATAGTGGTAGAATAATTTGGGTGGAAGGGACCTCCAGAGGTTGTCCAGTACAAACCTGCTTCTCTACTGTGTGGCTGTCTGAGGAGTCAAGGTGCAAAAATCTCCAAGGACAGTGGTGTCCCTTATGCAGAGTAACCTTGAGAAAAAAAGGAGCTGTTTTAGTACTGTGAGAATGCCCCATCATGCAGTTTTATCTTATCGCTGCTGTCCCTGTGTGCCTCCCAGGAGAGCGTGGAGCTCTTCCTCGTGGAAGCTGAAGGCAGCTAAAAGAACTCCCCCTTGTTTTCTCATCTCAAAGAGGATCAAAGGCATGTATCTTTAACTCTAATCCATCTGCTGTGTTCCAGCAGCCTATTGGCTCCATGGCCTCCACTCCATTCACTCCAAGGGATCAGTGCTGCCCTATGGAAGCTTTATGACACAGAGTGTGTCATGCAGTGGGTTTCATTGAGCACAGGCTGGCTGTAGAGAATGATGCTGCTTAATGTTCTCATCTGAGAACATCTCATCTGAGTCAGTGCATTTGGGAAAAACTGAAAGTAAAAAGTCACATAAAGATACAGATTAGAATAAAAGAATTACATAATGCTTAGCTATCTCGTGAGTTTGTTTGAAGATCTTGCAGAAGTGATAGAGCAGTCATGGCAATAGATGGAGTGCTTTCCTTTTAATATTGTGTCATTTTAGAAAGATAGTCAGCAAACTGAAATCCAGCTTGAGAAATTTTAACAATGGGAAGGAGAGATCAAAACTTAAAAGTTGCTAGATGGTTTGCAGTTCCCACTGTTTCAAGTGGGAAATGGGCAGCAACTTTGAATTAAACCTGTTCGTGTTCAGGCTTCGCACACAACCCATAAATGGCAACTGGGCAGCTCCAGGAGCTCCAGATAAAATATTTGCCTTTCTGTTATAACCAAACAGCTGTCCTGAAGCAGACTCTCTGCAGCAGCATTTTGTTCAAAGTCTAAGAATTCTAATGTAATTTCTGAAGATATTAGGGTCACCAGTTATAATTTAAATTTATTGGCTTGGTATCTCAGCTCAAGCACTTCAGCACTTCAGCACCATCAGATCTACTTACATGTTGCCTGATGATGCGAAGGAAGGGGCAGCAGGGTAAAGAGAAGGTAGAAGGGAAATAAGTCTGTGGGTAAAGGAGAAGAGACATACTTCTCCAGAGGAAGCCTCTGTCAAATGGGCAAATTATTTCACCTTTGGGTCAAAATGCTCTAGCAGACTCAGGAATTCATTACTGGGTAATTAAGGAAGGCAGCCCAGACAGCACAGGATCACTTTCTGACTTTCAGACTCATTCAGGTCTCACTCAATGACTGAACATCCTGCATCTGCGGTATTGCTACTGTATTACAAGATGACAATCATGCTCCCCCTGGACACACAGGGCACCAGTTTTATTTTATTTTTGTTTTGTCTGCATCAACATAATTCAAGAGCAGTAGACTGAAGTTACAAAAGCTTAAAAGCAACAGAGTAGATACAGGACAAACTCAGTCTCCCCAGAACGTCATTCTCTAGAAGTACCTCAATTTCACTGTGATTCATTTCTGCTCTTAGTCAGGATGACTGACTCAGCCAGTGAAGGTTTGGCTGGCCGGGTACAGCAGGGAGAGACCAATATTTCATATAACCACTGATTCCAACAAACCAGGATCTGAGCCACGTACCCTAGGAAAAGACAATAGCATCTAGTGTTCTGAAAACAGATCAAGGCTAACCAACACTCAGGTGCCACAGAGATCTTGATGTCTTTAAAGTCTGAGGAAAAAAATCCAACAACAAAACAGATGTAAATTTTTAAGCCACTTTGTATGCCTAAAGCAAATCTGCACTGAGTTAGCCAAAGCGTAGTACATACAGTTTCACGTGTCTTAGGTCAGATCTCCACAAACCTTGTTTGATTGGTCACAAGTCCAGTTTGCTCAGAGCCAATCATTTACTTCATCAAGACAGTATTAGAAGCAGCTTGTCACTTCAATGTGAAATAAATTCTGACTACTTGTGATGACTTTTCATGCCCCTATTTACAGTTCACTTTGTCTTTGAAGAAGTAGGCCACCAAAACCTCAGGCTTCTTTCCCTTAGAAACACCCCCGTGATAGCAGCCACTTCTGCGGCCAAGACCTCCAAACTATCACCAGCTGATTGGCAGCACAACATCTCACATAGACAGGCAGCAAGTGTGACCTGACTTAGTGAAAGTTCATTGATGCTGCCAAAAACAGGGCTGAGTTTTATTTATATGTGTGTTATGAAAGTTTTGCTCCC
>VWYI01006473.1:19225-108380 GCA_013399455.1 Anthoscopus minutus | reverse complement strand
TCGTGGTTCAGGAACACATTCAAAATATAACAAAAAGATGTCACCCACATAATTCAAACAGGCAGTGGTTGGGTGTGAGATGGCTCTGTTGTGCCCAGGTCTTCACTGACACTGTAACACAAGGAATTCAAAGATTTGTTTCTTTGCTCCCTAAGGTTCCTTTTGCCTGAAGCACACTCTAAAAGACCAACATCAGTCTGGTATCAATGAACTCAAGAATAAGCTGGTTTGGTGATTAGTGACAAAAAAACTGCAGGACTTTCTTTTCTCAGGGAGAAACTACATCGGATGCTGCAGAGGAGTTTCACAAGCTGCCATGGCAGCTCCCTGCCCTTGTGGCTCAACAACAGCGAACTATGAATATACCCCAATGTTGCACATGCTCTCCTTGTCACTGCTCCACCTTACTGTCAGACCACTTTCAACAGCAGATGGGGTCCAACCATTCAGCTGTACTGAAAATGCCATGCACAGATGTCTATTTTCAATGTAACATCCATAAGCTTTTCTTCTTTCTTCTTCCTTTGTTTCTGGACTTGAGATCAACCACCTTGCCAACAGTTCAGACTTAAAGAAGAACCACATGGGAATTACCTTATATTGTTTGACCAGTGCTAAACTGCCTTGCTTTCTGATTTGAGGTGAAGTACAAACTCATGTCATCTTTGTTGTTCAGGTGTAAAAAGTGTAAGGACGCAATAGCTTTTATTCTTCCTTTAAAAGCTTATACACAAAAATTCTCATCTGTTTCCTAGGAGTCACAGCATTTTTCTCCGTTGTTACTTGTTTTTATTTTCTTTACAAAAAACAAATTCTCTGAAACTGTTCAAAATCCATTTGTTCCTGCTTTACATATGTGGGAAGTTTCACTGTCAGTAAGGTCAATTTGTCTTTTGCAAATACAGAGACCCTGTGAATGCATGTGTTCACAAAGAGATACAGAAGCCTATTTCTCTACTAAATCATGGCAAAATGCTTAAGAGATAAAAACCTGATAGAAAATTAGTCCCACATCCTCTTAGTTTTATTTTTATGACAAATATTTTATTTGCTACTTCAGAAAATGCCTAAATGAGTAGTAGAAATCACTTGAGACCTCAAGTCTCTTGTATAGAAATAATGCAGCCATTTGAATTATCTTCTCTACTGTGTTGAATCGTACATTATTTATTAGTCGTGTTAGTTGTTGTGTCCCACACAATGCAGGTATTTGCAGTTTTATTCAGCCTTACCAGTGTAGACTAATGCAGATTTAAAAATGCCCCCTGGTGAATAAGGTCGCTTTGTAAAAATAACACCGATGTGACCCCTGTGCATTTGCATACATATAAATTCCCTCTATGACATTCCTGTCATGTTTGCTCAGGGAACAAGTAATTTGCCACTCTCATTACTTCAGGTACAAGGTAGCTTGTGAAAGTCAATCTTCCTTCTGCTTCATACATCACAGCCTGTAACAGACACAAAGTGCACTCTGATTCCAAAAGGAAGCTGGGGAACAAACATGGACGCGTTCTCACAAGCCACTGTCTTTGATCTCGGTGAGCAATGAAAGAAAGAGAATAGGCATTTAGCCTAGCAATGCACACTAGTCTCACATAGGAGATGTGGGAAATCCCTGCATACAAAACAAAAGGGGTGGGTTTCATAGGTTTTTTTTTAAAAATGTTGTTTAACAATGTGGATATTTTAATAGCCAGAATAAACAGTCATAGAGAGCTTAGCCCCACTACTAAGAAATATTCAGAAACAGTTAAAGCACTCTAGGCAGACCAATACACTAATGTTGCCATTGGTATATTGTTAAGTGTAGCAGTGGAAGAAGACTGAAGATTTTGAGGATTTAATGCCATAAAGAGGGCTTTTGAAAGGCTGCTGCGCTAAAACTTAGGACTCTGAGGCAAATTAAATCTTGTCAAAAGTCCTTTAGCATATAATTGATACGTATGCCCATATTTGTATTTTATTTAAATGAGCATAGCTAAAGCACATACTTAAATTTAAGCATGTAGAAAAATGTATGTACAAAACATGAGTTCTTGAAAACAGATTAGCAAGTAAGACAGTTTCAAGAAAAGAAAATATCTCAAATATCTGAAAAAAAATAAAGTTATGGACTATATGAAAACATGCAATAAACAAAAGAAAGAAAAATTGTTCTTTGCATACTTCAATTAGTTTCCCAGCAGAGGGAAATTGTAGACAGATGCACATACAGGTAATTACATTTGCCAACAGTCTCATAGCACTTGGATGTGAAATTTACATATATATTATTGTTTCCAAAATCTGATAAGTATGAATGCTCAAATTGCCAGAGGTGTAAAATACTTTAGCCACCTAGCTGCATTCCATCTCCCAGCTAGAAACACTGGGAGATGATGAAAATAACTTATGTCTTCCAAAAGCATATGTATGATTGTGATGAATGATCTTCCCTCTAAAATGCTATCAATGTTAATGTCCCTTGTTTCCAGATTAACCCCAGTTCTCTGTACACACAGTTGATAGCAATTTTCATCTTCATTAATTTTCCAATACAACACTTAATTGAAAGCAATAAAGTAAGCAAAGAAATTGTAAACAAGAAATGCACAGCCCTTCTAACCAGCTTCAACTAAGACAATACAGATGTATTTAACTGACTAAATTCTTTCTTGGTCACTTCATGAGGACCAGCAAAGGAATGATCCCCTGATGAATGTTAATGCTGACATGTTGCTCAGCATGGAGAAACAAAGTGCCATGAATTTTTGGGAGGTTCAGTTCTACACTACTACGTATTTACAAAAACATAGAAATAAAAGTAATAATCTAGCATTAAACCTACAAATTCTATTCACTGAGTTTTTAAGTGCTAGCATGAAACATTATGGAATATTTAAACATCCAAGATATTAAAATATCTTTAATCTGCTGAATGATGTCCAACACCTTTGTGAAATAATCTCTGACCATGAAGTGTTCAGTATTAGAGTGTACTTAGGCTCCAGTTCTCATCATTTGCTCTGATGTTATCATGCCACTTTAAACTACATCTCTCCAAGTTTCTATGCTTAAGGGAGTTTTAAGTTGCAGGGGGTACTAGCTATTCACTTAATCATCAAGGCAGCAGTATTTGCTTATATCTTAGATGTGATCCTCCTGAAGATGATTATTTAAATTTTCTTTATTCATATCTCACTAACCAATCAAAAGCTTAACTGTGAAAAAAAAAAAGATAACTGTGCAATGAGCTTTGAACAAAATGTCTCACTAAGATCAGAATCACCACGTGTAGTGTGATTTCATAAAGGCTATTGCAGTGGCAGAGATAAGCCTCCAAATCTGTGAAGGCAGAGAAAGCATCAAATATTAGTGGAGAATGGGAACTGAAGTGCTCGTATTTAAAAGCAAGGACAAAAATGGTCTGGGCAAGTGTAAGCCTATTAGTCTGACCTCTTCAGTTTGCAAGAGCTTTGAAGGTTTTGTAGAAAAGGATAAATTAAAGACAGGGAAGTAAATAGAACATATGACAAAATGAAGTGGTGTTACCAAATGTAGCTCATGCCAGACTAACTTGACAGGTCTTTTTGATAACTCATTTTCCAGACAAAGAAATGAAGTAGATATAATTTGTCTGGTTTTAGATAAAGCATTTTCTACAGTGTCACTACAGAAATTCTACATTAAGTTGAAGACGCTGTGGATTACAAGAACTGAAAGGGGAATCCAGGTGCAGTAACAACATATAGTACTGAAAGGGAGTATCAGGGATTAATAGCATTTCTGCTACAAGTTGGGAACTCATCATCTGAAACATATGTAAAAACAATTCATTTATTTAAACTGACCACCAAGAGCACATCAGTATCAATATGACACAAGATAGCTGTTAAAAAGGCAAATCCTATAAATAACTGAATGACATATTTCTAATAAAGACACAGAACAAGTATAAAGTTTCCTAAACTATCACTCAGAATAATCTATTCAGTTCTGGCCAATCATCTTTATGAAAGTGAAATTTAACCCACTATTTAACCATATTAAAAAATATGGGGACAGTGTTCCAGTCAGAGGAATAAAGTCTCTACCACATGAGGAGTTTTAAAGAGCTTGGCTTGTGAAACAAAGGAAAGCCTGAAGGGAAACAGAGAAATCAAAAAGAAATAAACACAGTGCAGGAAAAAAACATATCCATAAGAAATGCATTAGATGATCTCTTGCCAGCAGGCAGGATCAGGTCACTTAGCTCAGTGATTCCAGAGTCTTGTCTCTATATCAATACCATGATTCTTTTCTTGTGCTCTAGTACAGGAACACAAGAACTAGTTTTTTTTATGTGGAAAGCTATAAGCAAGGTCATTAGGGAAGTGATATCTTCCATGTCATTTCAATCTCCTCAGAAAAACTCCTAAAGTAACAGCATTTCACAGTAAAAACAAGTGTGTTCTCACTAATTACCTGAACCCACATTGTGCTCCATCCAAAAGCTAACTATACTGATGAACATTTCATTAAGACGAATATTCCTTCTTACTGTTTTAATGTCTCCAAGGCATAATTGTCATCTCTGTGTCATAAAATTCAAGGTGACCCAAAAAGTCACAGTATTATACTCGTGGATTATTCAGTACCAAAACTGCTTTATGACTAACTTCAATGAGTTAAAGTCAAACTGTTGAGCATGGGTGACTATTCCACAATTAAGACTCCCTCACTTTATTTAGGACTCACTGTCCTTTCTATCACTTATGTTTTAAATTTAAAATCTTCATATGGCCATCCTGTTCTTAACAATGACAACATGCAAATGTAAAACTGGCAAGCATAACAATTGTCAAGATATGAAGAAATCTTGTTTCCCACAGGACCAGAAACAAAGAAAACATGGAAAATATGTAGAAAATGTAAGGATGTAGAACCTAAAAATTATGTGCTTTCAAGTGCAAGTATTTTCAGATAACAGAAGAAACTATACCCTTAGAAGTATTTGAAAGTGTGGATATAGAAATTTTCCAATCTCTGTTGATATTAACTCTATTTAAAGTGACTAATATCTTAAACATGTCTTTCAATCAATAGCAGAGGACTAATTCTGGGATTCTTACGTATGAGCATGGATGAAGGCTATCATTACATTATACAGTCTTGCTAGACCTGAAATTTGTATGATCAGATTCTACTGCGTGAATATCCAGCTGAAAGTTAAATTTTGTTTTTCCGAAGAATTTCTGGCAAATAACACTATGACAGACTTCTGCAGATGAATAGGGAAGCAGGACTCAGACTAAGTTCTCCCCTGCTATTTTCATGACAATTATATCTGTCAATAGGCATAGAAGCACTTCTGACAAATAATAGTAGGTCTGAGCCTAATATGTGTTTCATACCTGACTCCTACACATTTTGGGCCATACTTGAAAGTAAGGGTTCAAGTGGAAATAAAAATGACAGGTTGCTCAAATCACAGAAAACGATGAAGCTTGCTTGTGCAGTGACCAAAATAGCTCTAACAGCTGACATAACACAGTAAGAAGACAGGAGAGTTGTCAACTGGGAGTAAACCTAGTTGAAATGCAGTTGGAACATGTTCCTCCACTCTTCTAATGTCAAGTCTTAACACATGCCCATTTGTCACAGCCACCACAGGCACCACTTTCAGAGGCAAAAAATGTGAGATCGAAGTAAGACCAGACTCTTCCAAAATATAGATCTGGTACATAATGCAAATCTCTGTTTCTGAGCATATGCATAGAAAAATACTTTTTTCACTCTCAGAGATGCTAAGGAAAGCAATCCAGGCTGCACAAACAACCTCCAGCTACCAGCTGGGAAGTAGAACATAAAGTCCAGCAGGTAATACAGATACAGCGCCTTGTACTTAGCAGAGGTATGCCTACACAGAAGAAAATATTAATTTTCTACTCATAGAAATGAAAAATGGCTTTTTTCTCTCTGCACAGGGCTTTATCAAATATTAGTGGGGTTTTGGCCCTGGTACTTTATCTAATCTGTGGCATAGACTATAATAACTAATGCTATCTTTAGAATCATCCAATATGCTAGACAATTTTGACTCTCGGTCTCTACTTCCTTGTCAGTATTCCAAAACATTAAGATATTAATACCAGCTCATACTGAAAACAAAAAATTCAAGATATTCTTGTGATGGCTTGCTAGGAATGAATTCAAGACAGGTCATTGGTTAATGATAGCTGAAGTATCTAAATAGCATCCAGTTTTCCCTGAAAAATCAAATCAATTTCCCACTCCCTTTTCAAATATCCCTTTTTGAAGGGTAACAGCAGCTATGTAAGAGTCATATGGAGCTTCAACCCTGACTTTCATCCAAGTGAGTCTACCTCAAGAAATGATACACTCTCTCTTTGGTATGTACTATGCCTGCCTTGCAATGGCATTTTAATATGGCCAGGAGCTCATTAAACAACCAGTCATAACCAGTACTTCTTAAAAGGTCTATACCCAGCTTCCTGCTGCATGATATATAATTTGAGATTTGCAGGTAGAGTACAACAGGAGAATGAATGATGAAACAAATCAATAAATAGTGTTTTATTCCTCTGGTTCCTTGGGCTCTTACAAGGTGCATTTCGATTTGGAGCTGGACTTCAATTTTCAAACAAATTTTCAAATTTTCTCCATTTACTATGGTATGGATCACATCATGGCATGATTTTGGAATGATTTGCAGCAAATTAATCCCTTTTAGATGAAAGTTAAGCAAAAGATGAGCCCAAGAGTGCACTTAATGCATTCCTACCTTTTAGGGGTGTTCCATTCAGGACACAAGGGTCAGTCAAAAACAACCTCTTCCACTAAATTAATATAATGTGGAATTCCCCCAGCAACAACAGTTTAGGTTTACTTTTTTACTTCTGAAGGGATAAACTGTTTGCTAGTGCAGATGCAGTCTTATAATCTGATGAGGAAGGAGATAATTATTATAATTATTTTATACTTGGAGGAGATGCCCTTTTGGTTGTGATTAATCTGAAAAGCCTTTTCAGATGCTCAGAAAACCTCAATGGCATGTTGAAAGGGACCTGTCACTCAGGAGGCCCTCGAACAAGTTCTGATCTGCATTTTAGGGCCATTATTCCTACTGTGACACCATAGTAAAGGGAAAAGACAAATTGTGTACCAAAGTCAGGGAACAGTTACCTGCAGTACATCCCCCTAATTTAGAGCATAGAATACAGAATAAATTACTTCAAATTACTGAGTGAATTGTTCCCTTTTGTGAAACCACAAAACCCTTATCTTTTAATGCGATTAACGACAAGAGTCTTCCTGTCTTTTTTTTCACAGAGAATATTACCTAGCCTACAAGCAACTCTACTGTTAAGAAAAGCACAACTTATTGTAAAACTGCCCAACTGGATGCTTTACTGGCTCCACACCTGCTATTTTCAGCCATTAGACTATTGACAGTTTTTTCCCTGAGTCTGGTAGCCAAGCTACCAATAGAGACACTGCTAAGATGAGTAGGTTGACCTTTTTAGGTGAATAACATACAGAAATTGATGTACTAAAATGGAAAGCCTAAGAAATTACTGGCTGGTAGTGGGGCAGACACTGGCCAGCAAGGACTTGCCCTGCTCACCACCTACATTCTCTAGCCTAGAGGGAAGGCACTGACTTCATATTGCCCTGGCAGAAAGGACTTGAGCAAAGGACTGAGCCTAAGTACACTGCCGTTGACTTTATCAATAAAACATTAAGGTCATTATTCATAATTAGATCAAAATCCTTTTATTCCAGCCCAGAAATGTGAAAGGTCCTTAAATTAGAAGTTTATAAGAGTGAACTAAATTTTAATAAAAACTATTTTTCTTCCTAATACAGACTTGGCCCAGAAAATAAATGTTATCATACTTACAACAGTTTTAAATGTTTCTAACAAATTCTGCATTTTCATTCTTATGCATGCTTAGTGGAACAACAAAAATTATTTACTTTTATTTGCATATTATTATTAAAGAGAGCTCTATCATTATACTTTCATAACAATTATGTTAGCAGCACTAATATCAAGACAAGAATATTCAGAATTTCATGCACCTTGTTTCTAAACAAGAGAGCGTTTGTAGTATTGATGATTAAAGAGAGGGTTTGTTTTTTTCCTTTTCATTCTTCATTTTAAAATAATTAATTGGAACTGTATAGGAACTCAACCAAGTAATGCCTAATTTGCTGCCAGTAATAATCTAAATTTGGTAACACACAAGACCAGTACAGTCAACTAGGATTCTTTTAGTGCAGTACTAGAAAGGCATTTTATGTGAGTCTATTAATAAGAGAGCATTACTCTCTAAATGTGAAAGACCTGAAAAGGGTCTTTAGGTAAGAAATGGAATTAGGTAGTATGACAGGGGAATGGCCATAAAAGAAAGGCATCAGAAAATTACCAAAACCTCTAAAGATAAATGGTGAGATAGAAAGGTTTAGAATGCTGTTTCAATGAAATGATGACTGAATTTTAATAAGGGAATGTTATATTTTTCAAGAGCACAGATATAATGCCATTCGTATATTACTTACTAAGAAAAGAATGATATAAGAATATTTCCATATCATTTCAGTCACAAATATAGCTATTGCAGTGCCATCACCATCAAAGGAAATGATTATGAGTTTGCCAGACTTTCAGGAGTCTATATGTATGATACTGAGCTTAGCAGTTCATCATATATTCTTTTAATTTTGGAAAATCACTACAGTTTTCAAAATTTAAAGAGAAGCAAAATGCAATCTAAACCAAAGTGTGTTTCATTCTGCATCCGTTAATTTTATTTCATTTTAACAGCTATCTGCCTCGCATTTCCCAAAATCTTTGTCAGCTGAAGGTGAAAGCTCTTCTTACAACACTGATTCAAGGAAGGAGATTCTCTGGTTTTATATTGCTCCTTACATAATTTGCAGTTGCAGCTGCTAACAGTGGGCCTCCATTTCAGTTGCACAGTGAAGGAAGCACAGTTTCTCCAGTGTTTCTTTGTCATCTTTGATATTTAGTGTTTTTCTGCAAGGTCACAAAGTCCAGTAATTAGACAAGAACTTCAGTTGTAATTATCCTTTGCAGTTTCACAGGAAATGGGATTTCTAAAGACAATGAAACAAAAGGACCCGCTTTCATGTATTAAAGCCTTAAGAACTAGAAAAAGATGAACCTAAATTTCCAATCAGATTTGACAAGTATTGCCAAGTTTTTGGTTTGGAAATAATCGGCAGAGTTACATATTTATTTTACGCTTCTTTTTCCAAATTATCTACAGATGCTGTATCGAAATTTATTCTGGATATATATATATATATTAAGTATTATAAATTCAGTTATATCACTATTGTTCATGTTTAATTAATATAAATGCTGAACCAGGAATATAAACAATTTGCATAAAGTAAGTCACAAATTCTGGAAAGGACAATTTTCCCATAATTTCCCTGTGTAAGCTTTGAAATTTCAGAGAGAAATAGAATTGAAATTTCAAGGTCAAGGTATGTTAGTAGTTTAAAAAATGCTACCTAAGTGATGAAAGTTACTTGCTACACAAATGCATCTATTTAACAAAAAGCTACTAAGATAAATGGAGTTAAAAGCCTATTAATGTAGACTTATCCTCCTCTGTTTTGGATTTTTTTCTGTTTGTTTTACCAGGTAATAGTATGTACCCCTTCCTCTTTTACATCACAGCAATGTTTGGTTTTCACTGTCTAACCCCAATGGTGCTAAATCTCTATGAAGGGCAGGAATGAGGATGAATTCACATCTCAGAAATAAATCTGGAAACAAGAACCATGAATCTGTAAAGATATTGTCTTCATTATTTCCAGTGACTGGCTTGCTCCTGTATGTCCAGTCTAATATGTTTTATTTGATGGTGGCAATTCATGATTCTTCAACAGGAAAAAGAGGACTAAAATCCAGTTGAAAGAAAGTGTCTAGAGGACTGCACACTGTGAGCAATGTCTTTTTCCAATTCTGTGTTTCCATTGTATTGCACCTAAGATAGCTCTGGATTCATGACCCTAACCTGTATGCCTGTATGCCATGGCCTCAAAGTTTAGCAGAGTTAAGCGATTTTTCATCTTATTAAATGCAAGATGTGCAAAGTATTTACATGAACAAACAATGGAATGAAGTGGGAAAAGCAATTCACCCAATATGTATTTTTCCCATAAATATAAACCACTATATATTTCCAATGCACTGTCAACTAGATTAAGCTCATCAAATACCAATTCTTTGCTCAGCTGTAATGAAAATCTTTTATGTGTGGTAAAAGATGAATGGGACATATCTTATGATGGCTATAATTCAGAAATACTCATCTACAGGCAGTAAAAGAAAAAAAAAGTTAGTTTTTGAGCCCCATCATAGGTTTTTTTCTATTGTGGCCTAATCCTCAAAATATGATATTTGTCAAATATAATTAAAAATTGAAATGCTATGTTTTATTATTGCTTGAGTGATGCCAGTAGGCACACATGAATTAATAATCTGAAAAGCAGGGATGGATGAGATGAAGCCCACTCAATGGAGTCCCTTACTTATCCAGCAAGAGTATATTAAACAGCTGCAATTTGTTCTTTCCACACAGTTATGACAACTATTTCCTCCTGGTAGGAGCAGCACCAATTGCACACTTATGCCAGATACTGCAGCATGTTTGTTTGAGAGCATTTTGTTCACTCTAATCTTCTGCCATGCAGAGTTCTCCTCTCAAATTATTGTTCATAGAAAACTCCAGGGCACTGGTTCTGGAAATTGAACACCCAAACAAGATTTAGAAATTAGTCTATTTTTTGATATAAGTTTCCAGAATATTTGAAGTCCTGACATACCCTAAAAAGGCATTCTATCTTTATGAGCTTTCTTTATTACTGGAAAGAGCAGAAATGACATTTCACCTAGAAAAAGCTGTGATTTCTTTATTTCAAAAACTGGAACAGTAGTCTACTCTGTTCTTGTGCTGGTCTTCATCTCTCTAACATTAGAGAACTGCTAAAATTTCTGCCTTTTTTTGCTGTCCTGTAAAAATAATTTCTAAAAATCTAAAAACAAAACCCAGAAAAATAATCTGAATATAAAAGCCCATAATGTAAAGACTTATGTTCTTTACAGCTTTTTAAACCTTTGAAATAAGAACTTTTCTAATCAGAATTTAACTCCTGTTGCTTTAAAATTCATCATCAAAAGTGTATTCCAATTGAGAGTGCTTGACGAGTATCAAGAGTTTGGATTAACCTGGTAGCCAGATGGCGATTCTTGGTCTGAAGGTTGGTCTTACTTAGCTGGATTCTAGCTTTTGTTCTTAATAGGTATGGCAACTATTGTATCCTGACACTACTGTATTTTAGCATATTTAATTGCCAAGTTCACAAGGAACCAAACCCACCACTTTTCCCAAACAGATGGTGGAAGTTGATTTTAAAACTGTAGTGAGACTTGTTTTCCAAAATGCTTGCATAGCTTTATGAGGTCTAATTGCTGTTTGGTATGCACATGGAATATCAGCTCGTGAGCGTGTACGCAATTAGAGGCCAAGTATGCAAGGTGTTAAGCTCTCTAGCCTGAAAATTTTCACTGGAAAACCTTTTTGTATTTACAACTCAGCAAATGTTCGAGTTTCTGTGGGACTGGGGCTACATCTTCAGTTCCTGGGAGACACAAGATCTTAATAAATACTGGTGTCCATTTTGGACATTATTTACCCTTTCATTACATACCTACTCTTTCATTAGTTTTAAATGTGGTCAATTTATGGCTGTACAAGTCAGATAGGAATATAATAAAAACTAATTTTAAATGAATTCTACTTTAACTTCCAAGATAAATCTATGGGTGCTGAAAAATCAAAAGGGATCTTGAACAATGGTATAAAAATGAGGAGTTTACATGAACCCCTCTTGGCAAATAAAAATATGAAAAACAGCAGTAGGTAACATAAATCAGAAATAATATCTCCCAGTAGCCTTTGAAGTTCAAATCTGGATCTGAACCCAAAGCCCATGCCTCACCAACCATTAATAACTGTAATATTTGAAAGTAACTTGTGTGCAAATAAGGAAAAAAATGAAACTAAAAAGCAGTAGAAGCGCTTCTTGACGTCCCACTCATAGCACAGGAATACGCCTACGGACATGAGTTGGGGCAGCCTGTCTGCCCCGATGTGACCTCAGAGCTCTGTCCCCCTCAAGGGGAGTTCCTGCACCCCCACCCAGTCATGGCAGCCCTAACCAAGGCTACAGCAGTAGCCACAACCCATCAAGTGTGCTTTGCTGGAAAACAATTGCCAGAAGCAAAGTG
The DNA here is from genome assembly GCA_013399455.1 of Anthoscopus minutus. Taxonomy (NCBI): domain Eukaryota; kingdom Metazoa; phylum Chordata; class Aves; order Passeriformes; family Paridae; genus Anthoscopus; species Anthoscopus minutus. Next base: position 96,067 of record VWYI01006473.1, on the reverse strand, counting down.
TACTGCCAACAGCCTCCTAAAAACCCCCTCGCCTCAAAGGACTTGGCCCATATATTTTATAAGAGAAAGTATTAAATACAATTGTTTCACGTAAGTACAATCTCAGTCACGCTGAAGCCACTATAAATGCCCACAGCTTTTTCACTGTGCTCAGCATAGTACTAACTCCAGCAGCAGATGTCCAAAAAAAATGGAAAATAAACAAGAGCTACAACAAGTAGTGTCCAACTAGCATGAAATCCTACCAACAACTGAACCATCAAATTAGCAGGTCACTGATATTAATTTGGATCTTTGAATACTGCAAAATATTATTTGCACAGTGAAAGTCTGATTCTTTACATTGTTACACAAAGACTAGGATAGAATAAATATAATGGATTAATGAATAATACGAGAGAATGAATAGTATGCATTATGCTGTGGGAAGATAATGATGTGCCATTAAATAGATCAGCTATTATGCTTCCTAGATTTCAATAATGTAGTTAAGGAAGAGCAAATAGGGCAAAAAGAGGGAGTGAAAGAAATGTAATGTTGTTATTAAAAATGTGTGCCTAAGGACCTTATGTGTATACTCCCTCACAATTTAATCTGATTAACAAAATGTAATAATTTTCAGCTCAGTACTACTTATGGGGGAAAAAAACAAGTTTTCATCTTTTAAAAGATTTTGTATAAAATACTTCTCAGCTCAAGATAGCTAACAAGTTAGCTATTAGAGAGCCTGCATAATTTTATGACACAAAGTAAGGCTTATCACACATTTCAATTCTAGACTGTAATGTAAAAATTTGTATCCAGTCATTGCTGGGTTTGACTGACTGGAACTAAATATGGTGGAAATAAAATACACATTCTTTTCCAAATGCAAGAAGAAAGGATGTTCTCATTAAAATGATTTGCTGATATGACTTAAAACAATTTATTTAATCTTCACCTTTTTTATGTAAATATCCTTCAACTGAGAATTTAAAAAGTATAATTTAAAATAGATTTTGTAAGTATAATGAGACGCTCTGTCAGATGGGAAGACAAATTAAAAGTGCAATTCAGACTGTTATAGCAGCACTGCCACCACGGAGCTACTAATCTTTTGCACAATGCTCATAGTAGAATGTACTCCAGTCTCTATAGGGCACGTGATTATAGACTCACAGGGATACTGGGATTTAAATTATTCATCAATGTGGATTTCCTGTGCAGAAAAATTAGTCTGCCACATAAATAGCAAAAGTGTTAATTCTTGGCCTTTTGCAAATTAACTCCCTGGTAATAACATCTGCTATTACAGGCTAGTTTCCCTTGCAGTTACATTAGCAATATTCTTTCAAATTGAAAGCTGTATACAAAATAATGTAGAATATCCTCACAGCCAATTACATGTCCAGAATGCATTAGGTGCTATAAGGGCAAACAGCCATGCATAAGCCTATCAAAGGCCTGATAAATGCCAGAGTGTGGACACAACATCTATGTCCAGAGAACAATTCCATCTTAGCTACAACACACCTTTACGTATGAACATCCAGAGGGAATAGGATATCAAAATAATTTGCCTGAAAAATACTTGCAGTTTTCAAGACTGACAGGAATGGATTTCCAGTAAAGTGATATGTACTTTCATCCCTCTGTTAACCACAGAACAAAAATAACTTGTTATTTACAAAATCAAACTTCATCAACATCTAGTATTTATTAAACTGCCGCACAAGTGGTATCTGCTCCATTTGGGCAGCAGAGGTTGGCAACATTTGTGACAAGTCAGATCTATCAGCATTTCAGTTGAGCAAGACCAGAAGTTGGTTTCTTCTATATTTGAGGGAACTGTCTTAAAACAAACTTTCAGCTTATGAGATTGGTTTAATAACATATTCCTAGCAGCTTCACTGAAGGTATTCATAGGGCACAAAGATAAGCAGATGCCTTAAGTTTGGCCATTATAAAAAAAAGGCAGAACAAATTAGTGAAAGGAATGTCTTGGCTCCTTTCTTCATGCCTAGAATGGTACTTTGGACTTGTGGCTCAAAAGTTGTAACCAACAAGAAATTATAAAAAATGAAAAGTTTTACCAACAAGAAATTACAAAAAAATGAAAAGTTTTACAGAGAAACACTTTTGACAGTTACTTCAAAAAAAGCAAACATCCTTGATTTTAATATATAATTTAATTCACTGTATCTGCCTTCGGAATGAAACGGTCAAAAGTAAGAACTAGTATCAAGAAGGAAATTATCAAACTCAGTGAAATCTGTGTGAAATGCCAACATTAAAGCTAGAGAAAAAAATAATCAAAGACGCTACCCAAATAATTAAGTGCAAAGAAATGCATACAGATTGACACTGGCCCAAAACACATCACTTTCAGTTCAAAATGTGAAATGTTTACCTTTGAAGCCTGAAAAGTAAACAAAAATATAACTTCTGCTTAGACTTCAGTTCCACAGAAATCATAATGAGACACAACACGGAAATTTGTCCATTACATCAGATTTCAGTTCACAGTTCTGATAACAATACTTTGGTCTTACATGACAAATTGCATTCTCATTTCAGTTTAGTTCTTTAGGTAATGCAGTAACCCTGCAATGGAACTTTTATACATGTGGACCAGTCCTACGTCTAGCCAGTAAATCCAAACATTTCAGTTAGCTTTGACCATTCTCTCCCAGAAGGCCAAAACCACTACATAAAAAAAAAATGGGAACTCAATCCATATCCAGAAATGCAGTTATATCTAGTCAGCCTCCTCTCCTGACATCTGAGGAATACTCAGAGAATATGAAGACCAGTCAGGACTCTTGTCTTTTTCTCATGGCTATCACTGGAGGCAAGCTGGCACATAGTACTGTATTTCCCACAAAAATGATCTCAATATAAATGCTTACAGCTCAAGGAGGTCTGTCAACAGGATCTGAAAATATAATTTGGGACACAAACCAGACACTTCCAGAGGAAGACTTGGCTTACTCACACATTGTTTTTCTTAAATACTGACTTTTTAATTTTTGCAAATATATTCAGGATACTGAAGAAAGATGCATTTTCCTCTATAAGAACATAGTTGATCTTAACCCCTAAATAGTAAATATCACTGATTCTACTGTGTCAAAATCAATGAGGAGTAAAATGCCACTACTAGCAAGTTCTACAGACTGAGACACTCCACCCAGGAATATATACCTAAACCTAATCCAAGAGGAAAAATTACTGCAACTTCTAATCCAGAAAACACAATGATTTAGAAATACATCGTTTCATTATCTAGAAGGGGTTTATTTGTTACTATGAACAATTCTGGTTTTTTCAAGAAGAGTATTTAATTAATTCACCTTCCCTCTCACTCCATGACAGAAACAAAGCAAAATAGCATCCATACAGAAATCAGTCCTGATTCCCAGTTATTTTATGACAGTTTGTAGCACTGACAGCTGCAGATGCAGACTTTATTTCAGTTAGGTTTTAGGTGTGAAGTATCTTTTTTCACCAGTGTGTATGAACTGAAAAATTGATTCTGAAATTATTATTAGGAAAAAACAATTCACAGAACCATAGAATGGCTTGGTTTGCAAAGGACCTTCAAGATCCTCTAGTTCCAACCCCCTGCCCTAGGCAGGGACACCTTCTATACATCAGTTTGCTCCAAGCCCCATCCAACCTGACCTTGAACACTTATAGAGGCACTATAAGCACTTCTCTGGACAACCTATTTCACGGTCTTATCACCTCCAGAGTAGAGAATGTCTTCCTAATATATAATCTCAACCTATTCTCTGTCAATTTAAAGCCATTCCCCCTTGTACAACCTATAGTGGGCATAGATATCTATATGCCCTTGTAAAAAAAGTACATACAGTGACAGGACAAAACGGGTAAGTAATATTCGGGGAAGTCTTATTTCTACTCAAATTATTCTAACTAACTGTACATAAATACAGTCAGCATATTTGGCTACTAATGGAGAGCACAATATAGTGGTGATGACCTGAAGCATTTCCCTGAAAGTTTAGATATCCTTCCAGGAGAGCTCCAGAATGCCAATGCTTTGTACACATATAAGGATAAAAGTAAATCCTTTTATTTAAATACAATTGGTTTTAAACATAATCTTTCCCTTTTATATGCCATTTATTTCCAAAAATGTATTTTGGTCTTGATTCCACTAATTAAAAAGTAGTACAGTGAAAGCCTAGCACTGCTGAAGGAGCACCCAGGAAAAGGCAATTACCTTTCCTGTTGTCTTACTCATATATTCCCCACTTGTGATAGACCTGTACATTGTAGGTAACAAAGTAACCAGCCTAAATACAGGCTCATGCCACTGCAGCTGGATTTTTTCTACTACTCCAATTAGTTCATTTAGCAGGAGATTAAGTACCTTAACACTGCACAAAGACTGAAGGCCAAGTCCCTTGGTAACTTTAAAGGATGTCCAAGCACAGAGGAAATTCCTTGCAGATTAAGTACAGACTATAAATGTTCCAATTTTTCTATTCCATTCCTTTCCTCAAAGGGAGAAGAGGGCTGAATCTGGATAATAACATTGTCCTTTCAGCATAATTACTCAGCTTTGTCATTGCTTCACACATAATTAAGTATTAATATTACCCTATAAGTAAACAATACATACATGATACCTCTGCAATGGGCAAGAAAGCGTTGCCTTGTACACATGTTGTTCACTGCAGTAAAATTGCAAATTGCATGCTGAATCAGGAGCCGTACTATACTGTCAGATATTTTTTATTAAAATTAATTTTTTGCACAATACTAGAAGTATTCATTATTGCAGGGATTCCTATACAGCTAACGGTGTGTCTTAATCTCATCACATAAAAGAAGATACTGGACACAAGACTGCTGTTAGGAAACATCATTACATGTGTGCCCATACTGTAAATCTGTGATGGCTTAACCCCAGCCAGCAGATCAGCACCACCCAGGTCACTCTCTTCCTCCAGAAAGATGGATAAGAGAATCAGATGGCTAAAAGGGAAAAATCTCATGGGCTGAGATAAAAGAAGTTTAATAGGTAAAGGAAAAGCCGTGCACTCAAGCAAATCAAACCAAGGAACTAATTCCCTTGGTCAGGCAGGTGATCAGCCATCTTCATGCAAGTAGAGCTCCATCACATAATGGTGACTTGGGAAGACAGATGCCTTCACCCTGAATGCCCCACCTTGTTCTTTCTTTCCTCCAGCTTTTTTTGTTGAATATAACACTGGTCTGCATTATCCCTTTGGCCAGTTGGGGTCAGCTGTCTGTGTCCCCTCCCAGCTTCCTGTGCATCCCCAGCCAACTCACTGACAAAGCAGCAGGAGAGCCTCAAAGCCTTGATATTGTGACAGTGTTGTTCAGTAGTACCTAAAACATCCCTGTTTTCAGCACAAAGAAAAAACACTTCCAAGGAATAGGATCACTATACAGATATTCTTTGCCTAAGTATGGGGAAGGATGCAAAAGGCTGTTTAGAATGAGGTCCTGTTTAGAATGAAGTGAACTTTGAGACAAGTCTACTTCAGAACTGCTCAGTCTGACCTCTGTCCTATATTTAAAAATCACCAACCAAGGACATAGTTCAAACAGCATGACTCCTCATACAGCAGTCAGCAGTGCATGGACTCATGGGTCTTATGCTGTACAAAGACCACTGAAATAACAACTATGAATGCCTTATTTTCCATAATTTGGTTTCATCACTTTTAGAAATTCTCTCTGTTTGCCTTTCAAATATCCTGTAGTGAAAAATTTTAGAATTTACTTTTCAGTTGTAGGAAAAAGGACTTCCATTTATTTGTCTTAAACTGCTTAAGATGCTGTTCCTTAGTTATAGTGTAACAAAGAATGATCACTATGATTTTGTACATATTTTCACATTTCATTGCAGTTGTCTATTTTGCAAGGAAAGAGTCCTAGTTTGCACTGTCTTTTCTAATAGCATAGGTCTATGCTCTGGTTCACATCTGGGTAAATTCCCTGTACCCTTCCAGTTCTTCTACACCTTCCTGCGACAGAATGAGTTAATCCTGCATGCATTATTCAAAAAACCTGCATCATGTAATTGTATTAGTTTAATGAAGTTCTGGTGTTTGTTCTCAAAGCTTTAGATTTTCAACAACCACTTCTCTTTTTCAGTCTTTACCATTGAGGTGACAGTTCCATATGAAATACCTGCTGTGATTTTAATATTGCTAAATTATAATAACAATGAAAATTGTGAGATCATTATTCTGTATATGTAGTTAAGACCATTTCCTCTGCATGCATCACTTGGTATTTATTGACATTGAGTTTAATTTGCCATTTTATTATCCAGTAACCCAGTATTGTACCATCAGAATCTCATCATAGACTCTTTTAAATACTAAGCATTACTTTGTTTTGTCTGCAAACTTTGTTGCTATAATGCTCATCTCATTTTCTGAATAATTTATGAGTCTGTGATATTCAAATTTATGAACATGTTGAACAGGCCAGGCTTAGCACAGACTTCTGTAGGATTTTATTTTTAACTGCACTTCATTATAAGAACAAACCATTGATTTCTATCTAGCAATCTTTTAATAAGTGGCAATATGGGTCTTTTTTAAAGGAATTTATACTCTCTTTCACAGTTATAACTAGATTATATCATCTATATCATCTTTATCCAATGTTTACTTCCATATTCAAAGAACTCTGGACTTTTGATTCATGACATCACTGTAGTTTCCAAGCCAGATTAGTGCTTACTGCGTCTATCTATGCATCCTCCACCAATTGTACTCTTTATAATAATGTCTATCAAATTGTTTAATGCAAACTTCAAATATAGTGGTATGTAATTCTCATCCTGAGAATCCTCATTTTAAACACTAGTATATTTTCCACCTCCTATTCATTCAAAATTGTATGTTGCATATTACTGTTAGCAGGCCAGCACCTTTATATTTAAGTTCCTTAGAATATTTGAATGAAAACCAACAGGTCATGTGAAACTGTTAATAATTAATATTTTATTGACCTGTTAAAAAATGTCTTTTATTGACATTTTAATTTGAGAAAGCTCCTCAGATATGTCATCCATAAACAATGACTCTGAAGAAGGTATTTTCCTAGCTTTCTCTCCATAATACATAAATGCACACAACTAATCAGATTTTCTGCAAAATTACCTTATTACACTCAATGGCTTTTATTATCTCCCTATTTTCAGTTTTTCCTTGCAAATTTCCCATTTCTGTTGGGGGTGGTGAGGGGAGGTCTCTGTTAATTGTAGGTTTCCCTAAGCAAGTTGTCCTTCAAAATGTTTTTGTCTCATTTCATTGCAGTTTTACATTTAAGCTGCCAAGTTCAATTTTATTTCCTCATTTGAATGCTAGTCTGCGAGTCCTAACAGTTTCTCTCCAATTCTTATTTAACATATTTTCAGTATTTTGAAAATGTTTTACAATTAGCCCTTAAGTTTATAGTTTATTTAAATGAATCAAATTTACCTGCAAGCATTTTATCCATGTTGCTGCTTCCTTTAACTAGTTTCTTTATGCTTCATCTTTCTCACAATCCACTTTTTAGTATTAAAAGGTACACTGGAGCTTTTTATATTTCTTTTGTACAACATCTTTGGAATATCTAAACATTATTGTGTTTTCTCCTCTAGTCTCTGGTTATTCATCTGGGGAATCTTCGTTTACTCTCTCTTTTGGGAAGCTGATTACAGGTATCTGTGAAACTGTAAAATAGAAACTTGACAACAAGCAAGGAAAGGACATTTTTCATCCGGTATTTGTTCAGATTATTGAATTCATTGTCAGATTTAGCTAGATGTTCAATTAGACAGTATAATAAACATTTCCCTGCTTAGGCATGACAAGGCAACTTCCATAAAAATCTGTGACTTATTTTAAGAGATACCACGTATAACTTAATATTGCCATTAATCTCCATTGTGTCTTAGCATTCATTTCTATTTACTTTCCACTATACCAATGCATGTCTCCCTGATTATCTTCTCTCCATATTACTCCAGAGATGACTTTAATTACAATACAATTTTAAGCTAGCCATTTTCATTTCTAAATTTGGGGTTTAGATTTGAAATGTTGAAATGGATCTGGAGATGGAAGACATACACAGGGAACTATATGGAATGCCACTGTATTGATAGTAATCAAATTAAGTGCAGCATTACTTAACAGTTACTCAAAAGCTAGAAAAAAACTTTAACTAGGAAAATGTGTTTATTTACAAGATACTAAGTCATATCAATCTTCTCATTCTAAAACAAGACGTATTACAAAACCGTTTATTTCCAAGTGTGTGTGCATAAATATAACATTAACCAGAAGACTCTACTGCAAACAGCTCTTCAGAAATCTCTCGTCACCTAAATTGTTTTTTTTAAGTCATATTCAGTGACAGTTGGTTTTATTTTTCTCTAAAAATTTATACAAAATAAACACAATGTTGTTCATTTCATATGACTCTCTACCAACACTAGAATAGATTACTGTGTACTTTCAAAAAATTGCCTTTCTCTTCCCAATTCAAATCCTGCAGCAATAATTTATTTTTAATCTTCCAATTTAATGTAAATCTCAAATGCCAGTTGCAAAGGGAAGTGTGAAGCGGTCAAATCATATACAACAAATGAAATGTAAGGGAAATAAAATGGAAGGGCAGATGTGGCACTTAGGGATGGGGCTTAGTGGAGGATTTGGTGGCGCTGTGTTAAGATTAGATTTGGTGATCTTAGAGGTCTTTTCCAGCCTAAACAATCTATCATTTCAAACTGTCTTCCAGAAGCTGAATAAAATATAAAATTATATATACACTTCATTGCCTTTGAGTTCCTAGTATGTGATATTGCCATGTCATACTTGTGCAGACATATAAGACAGACAGAAAGGCCTTTAACTTTTCTTCAGTCTTAACTTTTCTTCTAGTCCACTATTAGTTGACAAGTGAATATGAAATCACAAGAAAATATTTCATCTTGTTTCTCTCTACAGGAACAAGGCAGAGGAAAAGGAGAAGCAGGATGTCGGACCAAACATTTGTACAACTCAATATCCTATCTTTGGGAATAGTGAATAACGACACCTAAGAAACAACATAAAATAAAGCACACAGTGGCAATGGCATTATAAACTCTGCATTGCCCATAGAATGCCTCTTTTTCAGGTTGAAGTACACTAGCAGAGAAAGTCACTCTTCATTTAAGGAAGCCATTACACACCTTCCAAGAGTCACATCCTCTTTATCTTTTCCAATTCTACTGTATACACTATATGGTTTTCAGGACCAGAATCCTAGAAGTGTGCCAATTTTCAAGGATGAAGATAGGCCAGAGATTTGTATAATGCCATAATGATGTTGCCTGCTTTGCTCTCTATACCCTTCCAGCACTTCTTTCCATTTTATTTGCCAATATTTCTATCTTGAGTGGCAATAATCATTCACAGCCCATCATTAGGAATGTAAAGTTAGCTTTTTTTCCCAGTGTGCATCACTATCAACACTGACTTTCAACTGGCACTTTCTCACACCTTCCCCCTGCATTTTGAAATCTTTTGGAAATATCATGTTACTTTCCATTTTTACTTCACTGAATAGATTAATATCAGCACACTTTGTCACCTCCCTATTCACCTTTTTCTTTTCTCTCTTCATTTACAAACATGTTGAACAGATAGGGAGAGCACAGTTTCTTCTGAACTCCACTAATCTTTTCCTACTGAAAAAAAGGAAAGAATTCTGATATTTTTCCTAACATTTAACTATTTATTAGCCTAAGAGAAGAACTGCCCTCATGTATTTTTGCAGCTTAATTTGTCACAAGTTTTGATGAACAATCTTTTTAGAAACCCCTCTTCCGAATGCAAGTGAAAAATAATTTGCAAATATTTTCTGTTATTTATTTATTTATTTATAATTTTATTATTTTTGACCAAATTATTTTTCCATTAAAATATATATGTTGTTGATCAAATATGTATTTAATAGTTTTCATTTCTGTTTTCTTTTTGTTTGTCACCTCAGAATACTACAATTCTATTCACTGTGGCACGATGGTCTTCATTTGGCAAGGACCTTAACTTCATGTATGGCTCAATTCAATTAAGAGCTTTAAAAAGTACTTCACAAGAATGTCTTCTTTATAAATCAGGACAAGCAGTGAGGTAATTAAAACCAAAATGTGAGGTTTGCTATATGGCAGTGGGTGGAAGTTCTGACTGCTTTCAGTTTCTACACATTGAAATAACCACAGTCTATGCAATATCATTTTTTTATAAGTTATTTACTGGTGAGATGTTAGATCATAGTTCAGAAGGCCTTTTAAACTTCACCCTAAGGAAAATACATGTTGTGGTCAAAGCCCAGGATATCTAGAAGTACCAATTAAAGATCAAAAATTACAAAACAGCTTACAAGCTTAACTATCTTTAGTTAAGTTAGCTAAGTTCTAAAATCAGCAATATTTATGACACTGACTTCTATAACAGGAAGCATATCTGGATTCTTTTCCTACGATAGTGCTGTAAGCTACAGTTCACTGGAGAAAGTGCCAAACCAACAGAGGGTCACAGGATTCCAAGACCTACAGGAATTTAAAAAATCAAAAGGTGTCACTAAGAAAGAAAGGCACCTTCATTGCATGAGAATACAAAATAATGCTGGACATGTAAAAGGATGACATATGCATAGAACACAGCAGCTCAGGAAAATAAACACAGACAGCAGTTATTCCCTTCTAGATTCCTACCATCATAACCCTGGCTCTTCATGCATGGTGGATGTTGATAGAAGTCAAGCCTGCTAAAGTTGAAATATACCTATTATTTGCTAAAATGGCAATTTTGCTGTACAGGGAATTTAACACTAACTATGACTGGCTTATGGGTCACTTTGCTGTTAAAAAATGTATAATTTAGAGGTCTCTCTTCCCCGTCCCAAAATCCCAATATCTCTTCTTTGTCATACATAATTCTTGTGTTAGATACTTAGAATGTTATCAAGGTGCTTATCAGTTTCCAAATTAACTCTCCATACTGAGATTATCATCTTCTTCAATACTCACCCAAAAAACTATTTACTCCCTGTCTTAATATTTCAGATTCTCAAAGCAGTGATACTAAATTTCTTTTTCTTCTTTGAAATGAGCTGATGTAAACCTTAACAATAGATAAATTGTTGCTGAAATGCAAGAAATCTGCTTAATGAAATCTGCTTAAAGAAATCTGTCTAGTAATCTGCTAAAACAATCTGAGGCACAGGTTAATATTAGCTTCTATGTCTTGTCTTCAGGTTGTTCTATGCTGATTTGACTTTAATTCAGTGTAGTTTTTTATGAGTATGCTGGCACAATATGAACAGGGATGCTACAAGACTAAAGAATTTACCTGAACTTTCTATGACCATTATTCTTCTAGAATTTTTCAAAATTGTTTCATTTCTCCATTTTGTACTAGCCATATGATTTCTACATCTTGTGCTTTTATATTTACCACATCAAAATTGCCAAGCAGATACCAAATATGGATGATCTGTGAATGTTATACTTTTTTGTGCTTTTACTTTTCAGATAAGCAGCTGAAAAAGGCTGGAAATTGTAGTGTTACTTTCGTTAATAAAATAGCAATATGATTTGTAGAATGAGATGCAGAGATTTCTCTGTTTCAGTCACTGAAGCATCACAAAAGAAAGATAAATTGCAAGTACAACTTTATATCTCTGCTTGGCCATAGCCTTTGTAATCCTAATCAATAAACAAATTGAGCACAGTTAGCTTGCTCTCTTGCACTCTTCATGACGAGGCAAATATCTAATTTCAGCCATTCTTACAAGACAGTTCTTTCACAGTAAATTCAGGAGGTTTAGCAACAGAAATTATTCTGTAGTGATCTAACAACTAAAGGGCAACTAAAGGCATGGTCTGCCTGGGGAAGTGGTAGAGTCACCATCCCTGGATGTGTTTAAAAAAAGACTGGATGTGGCACTGGGTCTGATGGTTCAGTTGAGATGTTAGGGAATGGGTTGGACTTGATGATCTTGAAGGTCCCTTCCAACCTAGTGATTCTGTGTGATTCTGTTTGAAGTCAAAACATTATTTCTTCATTAGTGGTATTAAAGCCTGGGATTGATTTAATGGTCACAGTTTCAAGGATTCAATGTCATTCACCTGGAGTCTGCCAAAGTATAAATATTACTTTTATCAGTACCCACTATAATTCTGAAGTCCTACATTCTCAGATCTCCAAATTCCTGAGCCAGTGGCTGATTACTAGGTTCTCTATCAGTATACATTTATCCATTCTAGGAGCTTAAGATCCATCTACCTGTACTTTAGCTGCTTCCTAGAGATGGTCACAATTCCAGACAATGTTAGCACATGCTGCTAAGTAGTTTAAGGACACTTATAGTGGTATCTCACTTATGAGACCTATCAAAGTAGAATTTGTAGCCTGCTAATCATTCCAGTTCCAGACCATTGCTGACAATTATCAGTCAGTAATGGGCTTGCCTTCATACATTTTTGTCTTGAATAAAAGTCATATAACAGATAATATGTCAGACCTTGTTCTGTGTGTTCCTCTTCCTCATGCTGTCCATGCTCTCCAATACTCTCCTGTTGCTTCACCCTCCACATGCAGCTGCCAAAACTACTGGAAAATCTGTTCAATACTGGCAGTAGACATTGTACTTGAAGCACTCGCAGATGAACAGCAAATGCATCACACAGATAGTTTCAGAGCTGCAGTAGCCATTTTCCCATGCTGAATAGATACATGTGATGTTTGTTAGCAAAAATACATATCTGGAATAGCAAGAAGTCAATGAAAAATGCATCATTTAGCCCCAAATTGCAGAATTCCTACAGATCCTTGCAGATTTCCAGTGTCACTAAGCCTCTACCATAGCAGAGCATCTGAGGCAGGGTAAAGAGACTGAGATCTGTTATCTTGTTTTCAGTATACAAATTTATGTAATTATGAAAATTGCATAACCAATTATGAATAATCTATAGAATGGAAACTGGAATGAAATCTAAAAGGCCTGTACAACATCCAATGAACCCATTTAGGGAAATAAATTATTCTAAGTCATAAGTCATTTGCCAAATAAATTATTCACTGTAAATTGCTCACCCCCTAGTAATCAAGCGCTCATCTGCTGTTCCTCCAAAGACCAAGTCAGCAGAAGAATGCAAATAAATCTGGAAATTGTAATAACCATTGATCCATCTCTCTGGCATATATAACAATGCAACTTGATACACCTTATTTCTTATAAAGTCTATAATAATTCATTTTACAGAGATCAAATCTAGAAAGCGGAAATACACAAAAGCAAATAAAAAGCAGAAAGAGGAAAAAGTTCTTCTTTTGCAAGAAACAGTAATATTGTGCCCAAGCAGAAACCATCCTAAATAGTTTAGGCACTTATACCTAGGTTGTGGTACTCTAATCCTCTTTGCTCTCTCAGTTATTCACTCAGATCATTTACACAGCTTAACTTCTCTAGGTATTATATTGAACAAGTATTTTTTTCTCAAGATTTTCAGTGAAGAAATGTGATATCTGTTTGATTTAATTTCGCTTTCACTTGGAGAGATAATTTAGGGGCCTGCTGCAAGACAAGCAAAAGCCGGTGTCTGAAGGTAGTTATTCCATGCTTCTCAAAGGAGAAAGATACCTGAGGCAATAGTATACCTGTTAAAATGATGCTGAATGATTCTCATGAAAACCTACCTGAAATAAAATAGCCTAAATTATTTAAGTATGCATGGTTAAGTAGTGACCTTTCAGTGGAGCTGGTATTTGGATTAGGAGGCTTCTTTTGGTTCTTATATTATTACTTAAGTAAGTAAGTTATTTCTTACTTAAGTAGAGGCTTCTACCCTACCTGAAACATCTGTATTTCTCATTTCTTATCTCTGTTCACTGCTACTGTTTCCTTACCTTCTTTATGTTCCTTACTTTTATATGCAATACACTTGTCCCCTGGCATATCCTCCAGTTTACTCCACTTGGTGATTCCTAATTTTCTGCATTCCTTTCCTATTCCCTTCTTATCTTCCTAACTACATTTATTTATCACAAGTTCATATTTTGTTTTCCCCTCTACTATCAGAGTACTTCTTATTCCCTAGAAGGACTAGTCTGCAGTCAAATCACTTCCCACTGCATGCCAGGTTATCATCTGGCAAATCTGGAGGCAGAGACGTTATTTGTGAAGCATTTCGTTGATTCCTGATTCATGTGCCTTCACTAGTGAAAGGAACATGTACCATTCCCTTTTCAGGTCCTCCAGGTTCTCTTGCTGATGTTCTGGATGCACAGTTTTCCTCACCTCTTCCACCTGTATTTTCCCTGAGGCCCTACAATCTCATTACACCACCTTGTCCTCCTGGCTCTGGCTTGCTGGGCAATACCAGCAGAAGGAAGAAAATAATGGCAAGGATCCTTCCTTCCTCACCTCTCTGAGCAAACCACCACTACATGTTTCTGAAAGCAATAGGCTCTCTTAGACATGCTCTGCTTCATGCGTTTTTCCTGAACTCAATATTTTTGAGCCCTTGACCCTCTAAACCTTTCTTTTTCATTCCCTTGGCCCATCATCAGTTGACTATTCACTTTATGCTTGCTCAAGAGATAATTTAGGAACATTAACAGGAAGGCTCAAGCAGTGTGGGAAGGCCATCTCTCTTGACTGATATTCCTCTACTCCTGTGCCCTCAGTAGGGAAGGTACATGCTATCCCTTTCCATGTACTGCAACAGATCTCAACAGGAGAGTGACCTTCTGGCACACAAAAATACTCATGAGTTCAACCGCTTTGCTTTCCCATTGAGAGGAAAACAAAGGCCAAATTCACCGAACTTTTGCAACTTGAAAATGTCAACAGATGATATTTACTTTAAAATTCCCATTCCATTGCTGATATTACTATAAAACAAATACATATTTCAAAACAATTGTTTCAATTAAGAAAAACTAAAATCTTCATTTGGAAAATGGCAAAGTGAGTTGTTTCCACAACTTTAAAACTTTTTCGTAACTATTTTAAGCCAGGAAACTAATCTAAAAGGAGCTCCCGCAAGTAGTTTAAGTGCAGTTGTGTCAATGTTTTCCAACTAAAAATGGTTAATCAAAAGTTACTTTGATCTACTCTGTCTTGTACATTATTGATGCTGTATTGATAAATAGTTTTTCATAAGTAATTTTTTCAGTTTGGTTGTTCCAAAAACTTTATATTAAAACTTTATATTAGAAATGCATTACTACCCAATATGGATCTTATATTAGGTTTCTCATTGCATAATTCCACCAAGATCATGTGATGTTCAGGTAGTTCCAACATTTTCAAACCTTACTTCTTACATAAAAACTGTGAGCTCTATACTTTAAAAAAAATCTGAGAAAAAGTAAAATGTTCATTCTTTGTGAATATTTCACATCCCAAGTTTGGTGAAAGCTTGACAGGTTAACATTGGTACTTTGGAGAACTGAGACATAAATTAAAATATAGCTTTATAGCCTCTGTTCTTCTGAAAATCAAATCCTACAAAGGGATCGACTTCAAACACCAACAATTCAGAAAGACAAGACCACTCAATATCACATCTTCAGATTGTAAAATCTTTCAAAGAGAGTCTGGACAGAATACATAAATTGTGTATGTGTGAACATGTGCCTACAAAAGCACAATAAATAACAGCAAAATCCTTCTGACTAAGCTAGCAGCAATTCCAACAAACCCTTTCATTCCTGAAATTTCATTTAATTAAAAATAGCATTTTTGCTGAGATAAGGGAATATGGTTGCTGATTTATATAATAAATTCTAGGTTTTCTCATATTAAGAACAGACGGATTTATCTTTCATTGAAGGGAAGGGTTAAAAAATTCACCAACATAGATATTTACAAAATTACATAACATTTCATTTAAATAAAATTTACTTAAATTCAGTAAAAAAATGCAAATATGAAGAGCCATTTGCACTTAACTTGATGTTTATTGACAAAATCTTTTTCAAATTAAGTTCATTTCAAACAGTATGAAAGCAATCTGAAGGAAATACAGCTACAGTACATAGCTAGATATTGCTGTTTGCTTATGAGTTAATCTGGTCAACTGATACTAAAAAATTGCATCAGTCTCTACACTAGGTTCAATGAACACTGAGACGAAAGCTTATCATTTTAACTGTTTTTCTCCTCTCCTCTGTATGTTGAGGGTTAAAATCAGACAATGCTATCTTCAGGCTAGACATCTGGAACACAAGCAAACTCTGTATCCTCTAATGCAAATCCATGTGACAGCATAACCTGTTTCCTAGGATTGTTGAGAAATGTTACTAAACTAAAACCCCCCCCAAATAAGTTTAACGTATTGCTTTGTTTTCTGAATTTCAGACCAGCAATGAACGTGTAATGAGTTTTCCTTTTGTTAAAACCAAAAGGCTCCTGAGCAGAAAAATTCTATGTAATAAAAAATAAAGCCACCTCCTCTCCTAGTCTCTTGGTTTTTATCCTGGCCTTTAGCAATAGCAGTTGAGGTTTCATAAGGATACAGGTGCCAAAGCCTTGTACTTACATTTCCCTCCAGAAAGAGCTGCAGTTGTTCACATTGTCCATAACACCTGAGACACAGCTGCAAGGATCTCTTCAAGTACCATACTGATTTCTTTAAGCAGCAGAAAACAGTGCCCACCTTGCTATATTGTTTTCTTTCTTTTATGACAGTGATAAGTGAAGCCTTGCAGCAGGAGGACCATTCATTCTGCACTATTAGATACAGCCCTTATTTGGTGCCTAATGTTCCGTGACCCGTAAGCATAAAAGGAACTGCTAAGAAGTATCTGATCAGGTAAAAGTAGGCATACAAAAGAACATGCTGGAGAACAAAAATGTTTCTTATAATGAATAAAATACAGCACATTCAGGTAATAACAAAACAAAAGCACAGTCTGAGTTGGAGGCAAATTCTTGCACAGAAAAACCGCCACATTCTTTGGTGGTTTCAAAGCCGCAGAGACTCAGTCGCAGGCATGAGAACAACCAGCCTCTGCCAGACATGCTGTTTCACCTGAGTCTTGCAACGCTGATAAAGGATATGAGAAAAAAATCACATCATGTTTTATATTAGTCCATTAGTGTCTGGTTTCCTCAGGATTCTCAATAATCCTCTGAGAAACAGACTTTCACAAGACCAGCCATAGGGTTAATCCCTCAGGAATGCATTGGTCTGGCAGACTAGCAGAATAGGACAAGCCAGAAGCAATAGCAATACCATGTCAAAGCCATACTTGTGGGCTACACAAAAATATGGGATATACAAGGACAGTTTCTCTCTTAATCTTCCTTTGATCACTTCTTTTCCACCAGCAAAGGAAAGGTCATTTTAGCCAGGCAAGGCTGGAAGCAATATGAGGAGGCAGGAGGTCACTAGTGCAGCCACTTGCTCCAGCAGGGTCACCTTTGAATTCAGACCAGGCTGCTCAGGGCTTTATCCTATTGAGTCTACCCCAAAAACAGAGAACACAACTGTTCAGTCTGTACCTCTCCCCTTTCAGCTTACACCCATTATTTCTCAGTCTCCTAAAGAGCACGTCTCCATCTCCTCATTAACAACAACATAAGCATCAATAAATTGTAGTTAGGATCCCAGGAGGCAGAAAGTCCTTCAGACTCCCCTTGCAGGCCAAATGCTCAACTCCTGAGCCCTCTACTGAACATGCTCCAGTTTGTATCTTTCTTTTGAGGGACCAAAACTGAGCACAGTAAGATGAGGTCTAATGAGTGCTGAGTGAGAGAGGAGGATCCCTTCTTTCAATCTACCACTGTGCCTCTGTGCAGCCCAGAAGCCCACTGGCCATCCTTGGGGCCAGGGCACAGGGCTGCCCATGCTTAGCTGCCTGCTAGAGCCCCAGAGAGCTGCTCCCCAGTTGGGAAAAATCCCATGGCCCAGGCTGCTGCAGGGGGCTTCCCTCCTAGGGCCAGTGATGGCATTTCTCCTCCTTTAATGTCCAAACACTTTCCTGAAATGGATAACTGAGATTAGCAGCAAGAGAAGGAACTGAAGCTCTTCCACTAAGTGTCTGCCCAAAAAACCCACTCATTTTCAGCCTGAGCCCGAGCAGCAGGAGTAGCCTCTGTGCCTTTCAGAGTATCACTGGCTCTGCTGCTGTCATAGCAGCAGCTACCACAGTATCAGGTGCAATCGCCATCCCCATGCCTGCTGGCCCAGGAAACAAAAGATGACTACAGACAGCAACTGAAAGGCTTGCTTAAGGATATCAAATGAAGTGGCAGTTGCAGTCTCAATGAGCAAAGTCCAATGAGCTGCTCAGGGAAAAAGCAATCTTGTTAGCCCTTAATCTGACAAAAGCAGCACAGAGCCCATTCTGAGAGCTGAACATGATTAACAGTTATTCTAAGATACCCCTGTGTAATCAGGAAATGCTCTGACAACAACTCCAGAAGGAGATTAAGGTCTTTTCTCTGCCTGAAAAATAGGTAAGTCTCCCTTCAATAAGCTCAGTAAAGAAAACACCTGTTTCGCAAACAGGCAAGAGCTGGTCCTGCTAATGTTCTTTACTGGCTCTGCAGCCAGAAGCTGTGGTTGGAGTTGTTCTGGTGATAAATCTCCTAACTTGCTCTATGAAGAAATGAATGTGTTTGTTCAGATCTAGTGTTTCACCCCTGACATACACACACAGAACAGCTCATGTCTTCTCAACAAGCAGATGATAGGCAGCAGAACAGTCCTGCTTTTATTTAGCCATAGGACTGTAGCCCTGAACCTTCCCTTACTCCACGACTCCCTCACAGCACATTCTAGGGCAGCCCAGACCATGGGTGGCAGTAAGGACACCGGCCCATTAGGAGGAGGCAACTGCACAAGGGCGGCAGCAGCAATGAGCCCAAGGAACTGCCTCCCACCTCTGCAAACCGAGGCCCTGGGAAACTCACCCAGCCTCTGAAACACAATTTACAGCAGCTCCAGATGCCTGGCCAAATTTACTTTGTTGCTGCAGCAACCATTTTCTCTGGCCCCACTTGGCCTTGCCACCTCCTCCATTGCATCTAAAAAGAGATTTCTTGGTAGGGTAGAATGGGAAGAGAAAAACTCCTATAGAAAAGGAAATCTGAGGAGGGGCAGGGGGGAATCCATTTAAATCTGTACAAACTGTACAGCCAAAAAGATCCTAAAGACATTTTTCAATGAACAGCCACTTGAGCATTCCACATTGAAGCTGGAAGAAACCAGAAAAGAAAGGAAAACCAAGGGCAACACAAACCATAGCACATTTCCCCTTGACCTTTTTTTACCCCCAAAAGATAATGCCATGTACTTTATCACTGCACTATTCCAAAAGAATTAGTTCCTTTTTTTTCTATATATTGCTGTGCCAGCTGACAAAGCCAGTAATAGATTTCAGTAGAAAAATTTTGTGTGTAAGTTTTACTCACTAAAGGTTGAAACTACGGTTCATAACTCCTACAACTGCAGTAATCATTTAATGCCTTTTATTTAATGACATCAACAAACCAGACTACGCTAAAAGCTGGCTTTCATAAAAATGAGGCAATTTGTTGACTTAGCAAATCAAAAAGATGAAGAAAAAGTACACAGATGAGGTAATAAACAATTGCTTTCAAAGAACCAATCATCAATTTAGTAGCTTACATAATAAAAGTGATGGTGACACAAATACAATGTAGATGCACCTAGAAGATTTGATTTAATTGGTAGAATGAATCAGCTGGAAAAATTACTGTAAAAAATCCAGGATTTTGGAAATTTAGGGAGAAGGTCTCCTTACAGGTTTAATGCAAAATATTGTTGCTTTTCTGCTTCTATTCTGCTGAAAAAATGTCACTGATAAATACTGAAAGTCTGTTCTTTCCCAAATACATAACCAATTCACCTTGCAGAGTGCTGTTTTTTGACCCACACACATACTCAGTAAATGCTCACTATTCTTCATAGTGTAAGAATTTCTCTCCACATACAACACACTCATATAAAATTTCAAGTAGACCTATCAAAACTCTGCCTTTTCCAATCTTTTCCTCTATTTTGCCTTCTTGCCTGCCAAATTGATGTGCCCTAATCTGAAATCATATATTGACGATCCCTTCTAATGCAAAACATTCTGTGATTCTATTAATTAAATCATTGTTTGGAATAAACCCATCTTCTTCTTCCAAGGGATCTCACACTGAGTCTTACTAATTTTCCACTAACAGTGAAGGGGACTGCAGTTACATGGCTTGCAGTCTAGCATGTAATTTACCAGCAAGTATTAAGGAAGGACTAGAGCAGCCATGATCTTAAAAACTAAACTAAACTAAACTAAACTAAAATAAAATAAAATAAAATAAAATAAAAATTTATTAGTCTTTAATTTTCTAGAGTATTCTGGGTTTGTTAGGTGATGCTTTAGGAATCCAAAGTCAAGGACTCTCCTCTCTGACTTAATGTATTTCAACAAATCTACCAGATTAATTCTTGTTCCTGGAAGACATGGTAGTTATTCTGAAGCCCTCAGATACAAGAACTATGCTCTCCCATGGATACATTCCCTTTTGGATATCCTCCTACTGCTCATCCCAGGGACCTGAGCACTTCTTACTTGTAGCAGCTGAGCTTTAAGGATTGTTACCCTTTTGTTTGGGAAAGTCCTGGCATTTGAAATCACCCATTGCTCAGGTACCTGTTGCACTGTTTGACCATACTTCAGGGGGAAAAAATACAACAAAATTAAATCTCCTGTCTAACCTCCAATTTCTCCCCAACCTTAGTCATCCACAGCAAATCCAGAATAAAGTTTTAATATTCCTTCCATTAAGTTATGAAGTAGCTGGGACTCACACACTTCTTCAGCAGAAAGGTACTATTCTTGTATTTAATATCATGCTTGGCTAACTAGGAGCAGAACTTTCCCCATATATCAGCATGAATTGCCTCTATACAGTGAATATTCTATTCTGCATCAGTCTGTAGTGCAGCAGATACAAAAATAGAAATGTGATTCATGCATGCAGCTTTTCACCATTTCTTCACTAAAATCAGACACATGATAATCAAGCATTTCAGATGACTGTGAGTTTGAGATTGCTAGACCCCAAGTCTTTGAGTAATAACGGTTTTCTAAACAGTAGAAATTCTCATCCTGAATCTTTTCTATGGCTTTTTTAAGGCAGTGTTGGAGTTTTTCTTGAAGGTTTTTTCATTACTGATTAAATGGGTGTTTGGCACGATGACAGAGCACCTGACTGTCAAGGATAACCTGACAAAGTGCCGTAACAAAGATTACTCACCAGGGATATGAGGGAAGTTTTAATGTCTACTTAATCTTTGTCTCTTTATTGAAATGTGAAAGGTCATAATTAGTACAAAACAAGAGGGTAATTTTGTGATTTGGATCTGTCCACTATGAATTTAAGCTTTTAATTTCACATAGGCCAAACAAAATCTCTCAGGTGATAACTACACTCAGACAGTGCCAACCTAGCCTGGGACATAAATCAGTGTCCTAGAGGTGAAAGACTTCAAATCCTGTTAGTGTGTTACTAAACAATATATTGTCCCACTTTAAGGATCATGGGGAATTGTATAAACCAAGGCAATAACACAACCTAGACTGAAGAACACATTTTCACACATCCTTTAGTATCCTGTACTGGTCAGCTTATTAAGATTGGCTGCACATGTCAATACAGAAATAAATATTTGGCCATTCAACTGCAAAAAGAGTTCACAAAAATTAATGGCAGCTATAAAAACCTCATCACTTTATTTAGGCTGAGTCTATCCTTTCTATGAGCTTTGGAATGTGACAGCTATACGTGCTTTAGACAGGATAAAAAATGTGCTGTAGCAGAACTGCAGCTCTGCAAAACTTCACAGGAATGTTGTTTGGGAATGTTTTTGCAGAGAACTGCATAAGCAAAAACCCAACCAGTTCATGAAGTCACCTTAAATAAATCAAAATATTTTAAACAAATATCTGCTTCAATTTGTAATTTTTAAAAATTATTTTGAATCAAAAACTTTCTTAAGTTTAAAACATTCAAAATCAAAGTATTTCCTTTTGATTCAAAATTTTCTAATTTTTAGTTAAAACCCACATTTCCAACATATTTCATATTTTCAGTAACCCTGGACCATCAAGAACACACCTCATGCAAGCATTCCCTGTTCTTTGCATAGTACAAATTAAGCATCACCTATTTACCTATTTTTTAAAAACCTTCTGTTTTGATAAGCTCAAGGAACCACAGCCATCTAATCAAAGGCAGGGAACATTGAATAATTTGTATGCCTTGTAAGAAAAAAATCAAGTTACTCTTTCTCTCTGTAGTCTGCATAATATTTTAAAATATTCTTACTAGTTAATTTTTTAAAAAATGTTAAAATATTGCAAAATAATTCCAGAACTAGAATGTCATCTCAAATTTAACATGTCACTGCTATGCAGCAAGGCACTTTTACTTCTCAATATAAATAATAATTACAGATTGCACTTCACACAATTTGCATTTTCAAACCTCAGCTGTGGCAATAGACATTTGTGTGCTTTTAGCAGGGGTGGTCAGGTAAGAGCTCAGAATCAACTAATAGCCTTTCCAGGTTCCAGTTTGTTCCTCTCTGGTTCTTTAGGTCATGTCAAAAGCAAGTTCCTCTGCAGGGTGATGCCTTGCAGCAGGGCAGCTTTTCTCCCTCCCACCCCAGGATGCCCAGCAAGCTCCACCTTTTAGCACATGCAACGGTGCCACTCTATTTGCAGAAGCTGCACTTTTCAGTTTTGCTCCACAACTTTTAATACTTCTTGGAAAAATATCAGCATTCTCAAAACAGTTAATCAAAATTTACATATAAATAAATGGCTTTTGTACATAAATAACTCCACTGAATATTTAGGAGGTATTTATTAGGATAATGTCCTGGAAGACACTAGGATAGATAGGATAGGATACATATTAGCATAAATTGATACCATTTTTAAAGGGAGAATGGAGAAGCCCTAGAGAAAACAATTGAATGGTATCTACGTGCGCTTGTGAATATGGTACTACTGTTATTACCCTTATGTTGTGAATATAGAAATATATTTTTAAAAACAAATGGCTTTTCCTTGATCAATTTTAAGCGATACCAATATTTTTAACAATAGAATGTAGACATAACAAAAGAAACCTAAAAAATGCCTGGTTTTAGATATGAAGCTCAGAATCTTTTACTTCATTTAGAATTTTGTCAAAAAACACATGATTTCCACACTTTTTTTCCCCCAGATTAATACTATCCAAATGTTTACAAATAACAGAAAAAAAACAAGTCGTACTACCCTGGATTTTATTTTTTCCAAATACTTCATTTTGACAGCCAGCTATTTAAAACCTGTATTAAGCAGCACAGAAGATGTGGATTTGGGAAAATTACATGGAAGTAATATTATTAGATTACTGTGTTTCTGAAATAATCTTCATCCCTAATGCTATCTTTTCTAAATCATATATGATCATTTTATAAACTGTTTCCAGCACAATGCTGTTTCAATTACTTTAACTAAATACATTAGGAAAATTCTAATTGTGTTTTTCATAGTCCTCATAATTTGTTACTATGGCTTTGTATATTGCTGTCAGTTGGCTTGTCCCAGCTGGGGAGCTTTATCTTGTCACTGTTTTTGTCAAACAAAAATATTTGACTGAAAGATTGGGAGGGTATCTTTTCAATCCATTTGTGGCACTATGCTCATCTTCATCAGAGCATTTGCACCTTCCAGTAGCGTGACAGTTCCAGATTTGGATCAAGCAGCAGCCTCTAGTGCATTCTTGTGCATGGCATTATGAAACCACCTAATAGAAACTGTCTTTTATTTTTCAAGTGTGGAAAAGCTATGTCAGCATTAACTTAATTTCTTCCTGTACATGGAAAAAAAGAGAAAAAGCAGCAAAAGGGCAACTAAATCTAGCCCTCATTATTTTGGGATCAGGTTTTGGGACCAATCTCCTCTGGCACTTAGTAGCTCTGCTGAATGAATTAATTTGAAAGTACTTTTTGTTAGATATGTACTTTTATGTTGCAGCAAATTAGAATAACAGAAAAAGGCGTGTTTTATACACCTAAATAAGAACTGAGATACTAACATTAATCATAAAATAAAATTTTTCAAATATCTGTATACATATATACCTATGCATATATGCCTACCTATGTATATACATATATATTCTCTCTATTTTATGCCTTCAGGAACTTAAGATTATCAGTTAAAATTAAGTAAGTTCATATGTTGTTCCCAGCTTTATCAATACGGGGAAAAAACCCTAAATGTAAAGGAATAGCCTTTAATTTATGCTTTATCTTTTAAACTGCTTTCCTGTATAGACCCATCAAGATGATCCATTTGGACAGCTCTCAAACCAGTGACAGCTTTCTCTAGACCAAAATCAATGACAGCCTTGTTTGTATTTATCCTTTCCAAAACACTATTGAAATATTCTTGTCTAAAGAGCAAAGAAGTCAAAACCTCAAGCATTGCAAACACAAATCTTGACCCAGATGCTACTGGGAAATGTTCAATTTTTCTCAGAAAAGACCAGAATAGAAAGTCACTAGATGTTCACCCTACCCAAAGAGGGAACCAGCTGAATTTATGTCATTCTTCTATGGCTCTACATCAGCCCCTTCTTTTTCAGCCTCCCTTCAATAAAATGTTTTACCGAAGACCATGAGAGATTCCCAAATTGTGAAAAATAAAAAAACACCCTGAGTTCTGTTTTAGAAAGATATTTTAAAAATTCCTCTTAATCACATCCTTGAGAGTCTGAAAAAAATTCTTCAAATCCTTCCAATCTGTAATCTGAGGAGAGGACTGCACCTTCACTGCAGAACAGATTTGCAAGTATACTGCTGCAGACAGACACTGCAGTAAAAATTTCCCAGTTAACAAAAGAGCTGCATAGCCTTGACACAGACACATGCAGGCAGTTTTTTTGTTTCAATGTTGCAAATTAATCCTTTGCCCAAGAGGCTTTCGAGGCCCTACCATTAAATTTATGCATATTGTGAAAGGAAATATATAGATTATCTGAAAATGCTGTCAAATAAATTAAGGCTGTTGTTGAATGTTTTCATGTCAATGTCAGACACCAATCGGCTTCGCTTGGACTATCTGCTACTAATGGCAATGAAAATGCAGGACGATAAATTATCCAAAATTACAATCTATAAGAAAATACTGAATTAATTTAAATGTTTCAAACTTGAGAAAGACACGTTGATCTCTGAATGTACTGAAAGAAATCAAGATCCACACATCTTTTATTATAGCCTCACAGTTCTGCTTAATAGTGGAATAAGACATTTTCATGATAAAACATTTCTTAAGATATACCACATCACTCTAAAGTACATGAATAGTAAAGTTAATGAAGAAAAAGTCAAGTCTCTTAATTTTCCAGGCAAGGAACTACAATTTGATATGTATTTGAGAGAGGTCCCAGCCCAAGAAGATCACAGTCTATTACACCTTATGGCTTTAAAAAAAGTTATGACCCTCAATTTTATCTCAGTTCAGATAAGACCATCTCCTTTCACACCATCAATTTTAAAATGGGACGGTGCAAAGGAATCAGTGAGGAGCCTACTTAATAATTAATATGGCCAACCAAAATTCAAGCACTAGTCATCATACAGCTACCCTAAGATATGCAATAAATGGTGACTATTATCAATCACAGTAATCAGATATTACTAATATCTAGTAATAGCAATAGCAGCATAACCATATATTGAGTTGTAAAAAAAATCCTTTTTGCTGTTTTTTGTGACTTGTTTCAGATAATTTTCATTACATTCCAAGCATACATAAGTATACATAACAGAAGACAGCTTCTGCTATTTGTTTTCATTAGTACTGCTAGATAACATGCAATTTATTTCATTCTTTAGTGCAACATAACTACATATGTTAGTAAATGTATGATGATTATAGATATTTCATCTTTCTTAAACAGCTAAAAGTTAGTATCTCTGCTAATTGAACGTGGAATAGATTTTAAAAAACAAAATGGGGAGTTTTATTCATATGTTCACTATGAAAAGTTGTTCATGAGAAGACAGGTGACACAGAAGGTTAAGTGCAAAAGCTTTGGCACTGAGTTTAAGTCAGGGCTGAAAATGGGCTTTACTGTTCTCATACACTTAATCCAAAGGAAGGCAGTGAGCTTCAGAAGAAAACATCAATTTGTCACAACTGATAGCCTGTTCTACAGATATATTTTAGTGAAATAAAGGATGGTTATTCCAGGGAAAAACTGTCAGTTACGTGATGAAACTCCTATATAAGAAAATACATCTCAAATTCCAACAGGGTCTGTCTAATGAGGAACTAAAAAATGTTTTAAGGCACCTAGGATCAAGTGAACAGGTCTAACACATTTTTATATATTCTTTTTTAAATGTGACAAGAATTAAAATGTTTCTGACCATTCTATATTTAGATCCTGGCATTATAAAAAAGCAGAGCTTATTAACATGGATATTGAATTTCTTTAATTCAAGATATAACTCTTGATTATTCTTCAAAAGCAAATTATTTGATAAGAAAAAGCAAGAATTTCAAGTACTTTTTATTTTTTTACATTGGACTACATTTTTAAATTAGCACAACCAGTTCCTAATCAAATTAAAAGAATAATTTGATCAAATAATAGAAAAATGCAGTTTTACAATGCTAGTGCGTACTATAGGGAACGAGGAAGTAGCACATATGCTTTTCTGCTACTTATTATCACACCACAAAACTGTCAGATTAAATAGAAAAGTAATAAGAAGTTTTGATTAACTTGGATATCTATTGAACCTACTTTAACTTCAGGTATGTATTTGGGACTTCTGAAGCTGCCATCAGCTTCACCAAGCAGAACACAATGTCTACTGTCTGCCAGGGCCAGTTGGCAGGGTGTTATCCAGAAATTGTTTTGTCCTCTGCTAAACCAGTAGTTAATATCTCATTTTGTAATTTTTTTAGCTCTTCTACATTTAAATTCATAAGCAACACAGAGTTTAAAGAAAGTATGGAATGATCTCTTTTGCAATTGTCTTGCTTCTCAATTACTGCATTGAGCTGGCTGTTGTTTTACACATACCTTCATGCATAAACACAAACATCAAGTTGAAATAAAATCTCAAGACAGTAAACATCTATCAGATCTATAAGAAACTGAAAATGGGGCCCTAGGACAGGACTTATTAGGGATTCTGACAATAGACAGGGCTAGTAATCCCTTTAATAAAATATACACATACACACTGTATGACACGTTCATTGTTTATGATGACTAAAACTAGTTCATGGCAGCAGAGAATCAAGCTTTGCAACTTTAAATGTCCTTTTCTGTATTCTTTCTTTAGCCTTCATAGAAATATCCAACTCTGCATGAGATATGATGTGAAATTGCACAGGTAATGGCTTGTTTTGGGGATAAGTGGTTGATGGGAATTGTAGATCAAGCTTGTAATGGAAGTAAACTTCAACCTTAACTGTACAATAGCTATAACTGTTCCATAATAAGAAAAAAGATTAAGTCTAGGTATATTGTTTTATCACTCTGGCACCCTGGAGTTGGTAAGAACCATTTGCACAATCCAGTCAGGACAAGGCATTCTAAGAAAATTGAACGAATATAGGTTTCTAACCTTTCCAGGGGAAAGATTTGTCAGATGCCTCTTTTACCAGTTTAGTTCTGGAAACGGTATTTCAAACAATTGGGGTGCAAAAGCATATACAGTGCTGCAAAAATGTTTAGCAACCTCCACAGACAAAAGACAGCCATTTATTTACACAGAGGTCACAGTGCACAGTTAAATTGAAGAAATACTGAATATTGAATTACGCTGCATTTTCACCAAATAGATTATGATATATCTGTATCTTAGTAATACTTCAGCAATGATTTAAAACTATTTTGTCAGATATTTGATATTTGAAGGATTTCTAACTTGAATTTGCTTCTGTGTAATAAAATCAAGATAAATAAACAACTTGAGACATGCAGTGTTTAATATATAATTATACATTGCACAATTATGCACTCTGCATAATCACTGCTTCTGAACAAATAATTTTTCAAGAGACCAAAGCATTATTCCCACCAAGCACATGTTTTTTAACATTTGCTTCAGTGGGATGACAAGACATCAAGTTTCCAACCATCGCTACTACGCCTCCAAAAGAAGGAGAGAAACAACGAACTGATCTGAGAACTGCTCTCAAATCACAGAGTCACGGGATATGCTGAGCTGGAAAGGACCCACAAGGATCATCAAGTCCAAACCCTGGCCCTGCACAGGACTTGTCCAAACGCTTCTTGAACAGTCAGGCTTGGTGCTGTGACCACTTCCCTAGGGTGACTGTTCCAGTGCCCAACCACTCTCTGGGTAAAGCATCATTTCCTAATATCCAACTTAAACCACCCCTGACAAAGCTTCAAAATATGTAGGAAGGCATTATTAACATGCAAGAATTACCATTTTACTAATAAAAAATTACCCTTTCTAAGGGCCTTCAAAGTATTCTGGTCATATAAATTTTTACATTTGCATAGCACAAGTCATCATGCATTAGATATCTTCCTCTTAAATTATGCCTAATGTCCTGTTCAAAGTAATTTCAAGATGCTGAAAAAAGTCCTACATAGTCTTACAAAAACAGTAAAAATATTTTTTTTTTATAATTTATAATTATAGCTTCTGCTATAATTATTTTTACATGGCATAAAATGAATAAGTAACTCAGAAATGTGAGAGATGGTTTATATTCATTAGTAGAAGCTGAAATGCTATCAGCTTACAGAGTTTACAAAACATTTGGATTATGTAGCATTTCGAAGAAAGTGTGAAAAATGTGGCTGTTTTCTTTTGGTTGCAGAAAAAAAATCTGAATACAAACAACTGGATTTCTCATGTCTCCAACTGTTAAGCTACTTTTTTCATTTCTGACTAGTTTTCTTGTGCCATAATATTAGGAGACCACATAGTTAATTACCTCTTTTAACATATTTTGCATGTCATAAACACACTCAAAAAGAAGTCAGAAGTAAAGCTGGTTTTAGATTTGGAAACACTGACTATAAATAAATGAGTCTACACAAAACTTATTATTTTCTTCATTTTTACAAAATACTAATGTTCCCAGAAATTCTTTCAAAACATTTTACTCAGTTGTGGTTTAAAAAAATTAATCTTATTTATACTACTTTATAAACGACCTCAGAAAACTTCATAAGGATCTTATTTTTAAAATTCAAATAGGATCAATAAAAATGAACAATTAAAAGATGGAGTCACAGAATTCAATTCTGAGTGAAGATAAATATATTTTGCTTTGATATTAAGAGTTACAATACTGACCTCAACAAGTATAAAGGTGCCCTGGGCACTTTGAAAGACAACTGGAACATTTTTGTAAGCACCATATAATTTATTTCCAGAAATGCAGGTTGGCTGACCTTGAGATGTCACACATCCTCCTGGATATGATCCACACTGGACACACAGTCCTCCTGTTGTAAGACCAAGTCAATGATTAGAGGGGAGACTGTTGCAACTTTTATGGCACCAGTCAGAAGGTATTTGTAGAAAAATAGGCATAGTTAGCTTAATCTTGTTTTAGAAAATGTCGTTTGAATATACATCCATAACTGGATCAGAAAAAGCTGTATCACGTACTAAATTCCTTATGAATCGTAATGTAGGCACATAAGAGTTTAATCACCTAAGAATGCAGACAGCTTGCAGGAAAATGCCTGTTCCAATCTCCCAGCAAGGCTGGTAGCCATGTCAACAATAGGACTTAGGCACCATTTAATCATCTTAGAAAAAATAGGCCACTTACAAAATCACTGCATCCAACCTCCTGCCTATCCCTTAGTGAGCAAATAATCAGCAAGTACAAATCCCATGTTCCAATCTCATCTTGCAGTGCACATTATTCAGCAATAGTTGTATGTGTAAACTTTATTAGTGGACTGGTTCTGACACCACCTTGCTTCTACTCAGGTGGGCTTCATTGCTGGGCTATTCGCAGAATCCTCGTCCCTGGAAAAGTCTTAGGTCATGTAAAATACCCAAAAGACTGGAGAAAGAGAAAAAGGTCAGTAATGGACAGCAGATGTAATCAAGATACAACCAGCTAATCCAGCTAATGGAGAAAAATAGCCAAGTCAGGAGAAAAAATACTTTAAAAAAATGGCCAGATGACTAATCATGCTCTGGAGATGCCTGTTTTTCAACACTGACTAAAGGTAGGCTGGGTTACTAGCTTCGACTATCTTTAAAACCCAAAAGTTGAACTCTCCCAAGCCCAGAGCAGCAGCAAGATGCTTACTCAGCAAGGCAGCAGCCACTCCAGAGAAGGATGGAGCAGAACTTTTGAATATTCTTCAGTGGAGGATTCACTTTATCTTTTGGGGGTTCAAAAGACAATATGACTTAATTTCCTTTTTCCCTCAAGGAAATAAAACACTAGTTTTGCACAAGCCTGGTTAATTTGATATGTGGGGAAGTATTGGTGTGGCGCCTAACAGAGTTTTCCCAGGTTTTAGCATAGAGAGATACAGTGCCCTGCGCTGTTGAGAGGAACACAGTGCAAAGCTTTAACAACCCCTTGAATCTGGTCTTTCCTATGGCATATCTGCCAGAGCCATCAGGAAAATAAATGTAAAACAGTGTTAAGTTTATCAATTATGTTGTACATTTCATTTTGCATAATTTCTTATAACTTCTGGGATTATCAAAGAACAGCAAACCACAACAGAATAGTGGCATAAACATTACTTAGCCCATATTTTTCTTCAGGGAAGCTGGATGGTACAATACTTCTAGCTATGACATGTCCACTGTATCGATAGTGGTTTGTTTTGAAGGGACCAAAATTTTCTGCCATAAACAGTAAAAAGCTGAGCTCTCTCCCATTAGTCTCCAAATTATCTGTAGTATTATAGAAAGAAGGAATTTATTAAGGATTTACCACTAAGAAAAACTACTCTGCTTCATCCAAATTCCTGCAGACAAGAGAACTTAAATGATATGTCAATAAGCACTATAATTATTTGAGGTTCAGAAATATCATAAAGGTCAACAAAATAAGAAAGAATAACTTTAAACTTTTGTAGCTTTGGTGACAAAAATATTTATATGTTATTTAAAAAAAAAAGAAAGCAGAATGCACTAGAGTCATCTATCTACCTTTAAAATCAAACAGAAATAAAATTATTTCTAAAATTTTTTACATAGTCTGTTGAGAAGAATATTATAGAGTCTTCAAGTGTTTCACTAAGAAAAGAGCAGTACCCTAAGGACACCATAAAATCAGGCAGATGAATGAATTTCCATTGCTAAAATTGTTGATTTGAGTTTAGACTTAAAATAACAAGTAACTTGCCTTTTAACACATTTTACCTTATTTTAATATATAATTATCCATAGTGATCTTATTAAAATATTCTTTGCTGAGATTTTCACATTTTATCATTTTATCTCCAATATATTTTTAAAAAACCTTATTTCCAGAGAGATCCAGCATACAGATATCCTCATATAACTGCCTTCAAATTCGCCATCCACTGTTTGCACTCTACTAAACACTACCTTCATAAAATCCCTAATGACTTATCAAAGCTTATGCTTAAAACATATTGAATCCCCCTCTTCCTTGATTTATCCAACAGTTTCAAAGCATATTCTTCTTTTTAAAGCATTTAATTACAAAAATTTTACTGAGGAAAAGGTTAACACTTGCATCAGAGAGATGAGGAACAAAAGTTGGCTTTTTTATTTTTAATCTTTTTCTCTGTGGCCTGACAGAAGCTTGACATTGCATAGCTCAAGTAGGATCCAATTACTTGGGATGCACTTACTTCTATGTCAGAAAGAGAAATCAAACAATGACTAAAATAGTAAAATTTTCTAAATACTCAGACTAAATAATAAAAACCATCTTGACCGAAGAAGATAAACAGTATTTCCTTGATATCACATTGAAAAACAGAGGGAAAGGGCAAAAAAATCTAATAATCTAATTCCTAATTCTCCTAAAAGACTTGTTGCTCATGGGAGACATGAACAAAGACAAAAACCCTGCAGTCTCAGCATTTCAACATTGTTTGCAAAGGGCCTCAAAACCAGGAGCCCTGCTGAGCCCTCCATTGAAGGCCTCTCCCCTTCACAGCCTCAGGTCTGAACAGAATGGAGTTAGAAACTGCTCCTTAGGCCAAAAGACAAGGATAAGCCAACATCTTCTCACGTGCCCTGTTTACTGTTAGTTCATTCAAGCTGAGTAGTCAGGGCTTTTCTTTGGATGCTTAAAGAAATTAATATGAATTATAACTTTTTTAATTGAGTTTCTCTACACTATTAGAACTTGAGGGTACATCAAACCTGTGTTGAAAGCACAGATTATTTTCTGCTTGTGGATTGAGAGAGCAAGGAAAAAGCAGGACTTCAGAAATTAAACTAGGATATACAGCACCACTGAGGAGACATGGTCAAAGAATGCATCTCTGTATTTCACGCATATCCGTTTTTCTTTTGTCAGTCTTCCATTACTACTAAAGACTGTGAAAAATATAAGAGGATATTTAAAATCTGAAGTGAAAAGCCAGAAATAGGATAGAAAGTGCTCAGTATTATTCTCCTCCTCATGACAAAGACATAAAATTCATAAATAACCACACAAGTCAAGGAGGCTGTGTGGTTTACAGAACAAACCACTGACCATTGCTGGCTGACCAATACTTGTACAGATCTAGGCATTACTGTGTTCACACCAGGCAGGACAGGAACAGCTGTTCCACCTATGCCATCCAATATCAGGTTCCTGTACTCCTTAACAGAGTTTTCTGATCAAGAGCAATGGTTGGCTCTTTGTAGTCCTTGGCACCAAGGGATGAATCCTGATGGCTGCCAGCATCAGTGCTTTCCACTCACCTTATAAACTGCTCAGCTCTGCTCACCTGCTGTCCATGGAGCCTGACATGTCAAAAGCACAGCAGCACAAATGCATTCGTTTTTAACCTCATTCAACCCAATCTCCTTTGTGCAGTCAGGTACAAAGCTAAATCTGCAGGATATAGCAGAGGGATAGGGGGACGTAATTCTATTTATAAAGCTGCTGCTCCAGTCGTATTTAAAGTGTGAATAGTCAGTCACTATCTTATAGTCAGAAATTTCTTCATATTTCCTTATGATCCAATGACCAAAATTGATAAATGGCAATTGATAAATTGATAAATAGGTAGTATCCTATTGACACTAATGAGAATATGTCAGTCAATTTCTGCTAAAGAATGCTATTTGTGAGTTTCTGTTCTCAAAACACCAGGCTGATGTAGTTTCATGCTGTGGTACCTCCATACATACTCTGCTAGGAATGAAGTTTTACACAAGATCACTTCAACTTTGAGTCATCAGAAACCCCATATTACAATCCAGCATCTGTTTTCTTTTGATGTGAAACCAAAACCACTGAAAACACAGTGAGTCCAGCCTGGACCATTACTGGAAGGAAATTTTCTACAGACACACTTAGAGGGTGTCCTGGGGTGACTTTATGATGCCTGTGTCCCCAATCATGTGTTCTGTTTATGTTACATATTAAGTTCTGCATCTTTAAGACTGGCTCTGAGAGCAAAGGGGGAAAGCAGAAGCGTGCAGTTTATTTTCAGAAAAAGCTCTCACTCCCCCACAGCTCTCTCCGGACTGTGTTGTCTGCAGCATGGACAGACAGCGGGACAGAACTCTCCTTTGCTTTTAGTTAGTTTTAGCTAGCTGGAGCAGGGAAGTTCCCTGGACTGTGGTTTTTTTGTTTTTCTCTCTTAGATCTGTTCAGTCCTGCTCTGGACTGAAGACCTGGAACACCCCAGGATCTCACGCCTGTGGCCCACCGGGGCCTGGGCCTCGGCACTCTCCAGCACCTGAGAGACTGAGAAGGGACTGAGCGAGCCGAGCTGCACCTCACAGCAAGGACTTTCCTGGATTTGCCATCTCTTTGAACAGCGAGAGGTTTCATTGTTTAATATTATTCCATTTTCATGCTTATGGATATTTTGCTTGTTAAATAAACAGTTTTTTCCACTTTCCTTCAAGGAAATCTTTTTCCTGAACCAGCTGGGGGAGAGGCAGCTTGAATCTGTTTTTTTCCTGGAGGGACCCCATTTGGAGGTTCCCTCTCAAATTTATCCTAAACCAGGACAAGGGAGTAGGAGTCAGTGGGGTTCAATGCTGTACAGGTTTAGCTCCAGGCAGTTCTAATGTCTCACTGCATCCAAGGAAGCTGTCTTTACTAACCAAACATGCATATGCGCAGATGTGAGTAGTTGCAGACAGAGATGCTCAGATTAGTGTGGATAAAACTATCCTAGTTACTAGAAGGGACATAACTCCCTTGGCATGGTACTCCATGAGTATATATATTATTATTGTTATACCAAATTTCTCAGTAAAGCTGGCTGGATGGTCAGTGAAATGCACTCACCATATGTCTGCTGGCACCACTCAGCAGGGATCACATGGTGATCACTGCTTTATAGACAGCTTGCTAGCTTGGAGAATTAATCTTCCTTCTCTGAACACCACAAGCACTTTTTCCTCATTTTCAGACTCCTGCTATAGTTTCAGAAGACTCTTCATATGTGAGGGTTGAAAACACTGCTATTTATCTTATGTCCAGAAAATGAATCAACAGATCCTCAATATAAATGCTTTGATCTTCCCCTATTAATCCTTCAAGATGACCTTGCAAGGTCCTCTCCAGTAGTTTTCAATCATAAACTCTTAGCTGGAAGATACAATCCCATGCTGTGGTTCCTTCAAAAAGAAACCTCTCTGTTCCTGTCAGCATCAATGCTTCCTTCGAAAACAAGACAAACCTTCACTTTCTTTATTGTCTGACAGGAAGTAGAAGCTCCATGAAAAAAATTCTCCACAGACCAGAAAAAGAGAAAAAAGATCCTTTTCAAAATTGTTAAAAAGTGATACTTAATTTCTTTTTGCATCAAAGATCAATTAAGACACTGATGTTACCAACAAAAATGGTTATGATTTCAATATTGAAAAAAAACAACCAACACTGTTTATAAAATTCAAGAAACAGAAGAATGACAAGCTAGAAGAGTAAATCTCAATGTGCTTCTGGAAGAAACAGTCCAGTTCATGGAAGGAGAGAAAAAAGAAATGCATTTTTTTCCAAGTATTTAATCCAATAAACACAACAAAAAAAAGCATTAATAACTTCCTAGTTATTTCCTCTTTCTTATGATGAAAGACTCTCAACACCTACAGACAAACTCCACAGAAATCCTGTCATACTAAAGGTCTATTTTTCAATAGAGCCTTACTACACTATGGTGCAGAATTATTTTTGGGGGGCTTTTACAATTCTTATATATCCCTTTTTACAAAATTAGTTCTACACAGCAAATAACCTTGCAGGTTCTCAGGGTTAGGTTGATTTTTTTTAATAAGCTAGAATTTAAATACACAGAAACATACAACTTTGAGGGGAAAAGCCCAGACAGGTCTAAAAAAATTTGAATTCAAATGCTCAGCCATACTTATGAGTATGGCTTCACTTATGAGACAATCTCTCGCAGCAGGAGATAAATCAGAGCACAGCAGTAAATTATAGTCTTAATTCATCTGATTATATAATTTTATTCTTCTCTTTCTCTATCTTTTTAAATCAGTGCTTGAAGGAATGAATTTATTGCTGAGGCTTCCCCTCCTGTTCTGAATGATGGATTCCACATTATTCTTGGAATTACATATATACGTAATTCAGTACTTCAAAAATAATTTTCTTTGTTTTATAACTTAGCTAAAAATATCTGACTCATACTTCTAACTGAAATATTAGAGAACTGGGGAACAGAGGGAATAATATAAAATATGTAAATGTTCTGCAAA
Source organism: Anthoscopus minutus (assembly GCA_013399455.1). NCBI lineage: Eukaryota > Metazoa > Chordata > Aves > Passeriformes > Paridae > Anthoscopus > Anthoscopus minutus. The sequence continues at coordinate 60,099 of VWYI01006473.1, read as the reverse complement.
AACGAGTGTTCATCATATTTTTCATTTTTTCTTATCAGATCTTATTTATTGAATGAAACTTTACCAAAAAAACTCTGATGTGAAAATCTGAAAGCATACAGTAGCCTACTTACTTTATTATGATGAAAGACTCAATTGAGCTAAAACTGAAAATTTAGAGTAAACAGATCCCCAGAAAATTATTCAAGAGCTGAAGTCTACAACACTACCTAATTGTGGCATTGGTGGGAAGTAGGTAAATGCAAATGATGTGACAAGGGGGCATAGGGGGTGAAACCTTGCTGGAAGTATTCTTCCCTTTTTTCAGAAAAGAGTACCAAGGCTTTCTCTGTGCCCTGCCTTTCTGAAGATGATGCACAAGGGAAATGTTGTTGAAGGACTTAGAAACAAGTCCTGCCAAGAGGCAGACACTCAACACTAGCAGGACCTGCAGACTGGTGAGCTTGGCAGGTTGCCCTTCTCTTACCAAACTGCCTTTTTAATCCCTCTTTTTGGATTTACAAACCCTGGGGTTAAAATCTCCAGCCACTTTGCTCTACTCGTTTTCTCTAGCTTTGTCTTGTTGATTAGAGAGATCGCTGCCTCTGTCCTTCAACAACTCCCAACACAACATCATCCAATGAAAAATAAACCCTTCTATTTTAACTAGTTTTGAGAGATACTTCTTGTAAAAGAGAATAATGAGGAAGCAGCCAATTTCTGTAAAATATTTGCTGTTTGTCCTCACAGTTTATACATTAGGAGAGGCTGAAATAATTTGTGTAATAACCAGCTGGATCTCAATATTTTTCTCTCAAGCTGTTGGTTCATTCAGTTCTCTCCCTCTTTTCAATACAGCAGTTTCGCCACTGAACTCTCTGTTCCTTAAATTCCATCTGCGCTTTAAACTATTACCCATCTGTGCAGCATGAACTGCAAATAAACCTCCAACCATGTGCTGAGTGAGCTTATTCTGGTTTTGTTGTGCTCTGTGGCCTCTTTCATGAGCTTATGAATAATCATTAAACAAGACCAACATTAGTTCAAATCATAAAACATGACTGTTTCTCTGGCGCAAGAAAAGAGGAAATTAAATCCTTTTTTTATTTTTCTATTTAAAAATACTAGTATTTTTTCATGTAAAAATAAGATTTCATTGTAAACACACTAGACCTCCTGGTTACTGTGTCCTCTGTGTAGCTGGCTGTCATTTTCAGAAGCAGATAGTTATCGCCATTGTGCTGGGTTTGCCTGCAGCAGAGTTGATTTTCTTCACAGTAGCCAGTGTGGGGCTATGAACTGTATCAGTGCCCAGAGTAGCAGCCAAAGGGACTCACAGAACTTTCTTTCCTTGGCACCAATTTCAACTCTGCAGTACTTCTCACCCCACTTTTCCAGCCCCGTTGCACATCATGAGGCCACAGCGAACATTTGCCTACAAGATGTGTGACTTGGGGCATCACAGCTTCTGGTTTGTCATTAGCTAACAAGATCTACAGCTGCACTTCTCAGCAAAGCAATGCAAGGTTTTAAGAAAGCTTTTAAACAGTGAGCAATGCAGTGATATCTCCACTCTACAGACATTTTCTTTCTGATAACAGAGTTTCCCTTTTTAGTAGAAATGAAAAAAAAAACAAAAAAACCAAACCAAAAAACCACCACCTAACTGCAAAGATTACATATTTAGCCTACATGTATCAAGAACTTTAGCATTTAACATGTTTAGCTAAGATCAGAGTAAATGATAGCACCACCCTTAAAGACACAATCTTGCAGTCAGGTCGTGTGTCAGCCCAGATTTTCACAGAATGCTATAAAAGAAAGCTACAACAGAGAACAATCACTTGGATCACAGAACATGACAAACATGTTTTGCAGGCTTATATAGGATTTGACTTCTGCTGCTTCCTTAACAGGCCTACTCTAGGCTAGCTGCAGTGATGATTCCTCAGTAAAAATGGGATATGGTATTTGCAAACGCAAAGCTATTAACAAAGCAAATGGGTTATAATACTAATTAAGAAACCACTAAGCAACCATGCATGACCTATTCCTGATTTATGCCTTGAGACTCTACATACTGAAAGCAAATGATAAAATTCAGCAAAGAGGACAACCATGCTGAGTTAAATGAATTCATCATTCTTTATTAAATTAGAGTTTATATTCTAAAGTGTTGTTAATAACGTTTGGTTCAGTTAATACTGACTCTGAATTACAACTAATTATGTCAATAAAGCAGAGCTCTGCAAATCCATAGTATGAATTCTGTGAAATTTTACATAAAAAATTGTAATTTTATATTCCCCTAATCTCTATGATTACAGTATTCAGAATTCTATTTTAAAACTATTTGTCAGTGTTTGAATTAAAAATACATCTTTAAACAAATATAGACTGATTCTTTTTAAATTTTTGGTTTAAAAAAGTTTGTCTAAAATCACATGCTATGTAATTTTTATTTTTTTGCATTTATCCTGAATTTGTAAAGCAAATATCCTGTAGTATTTCTAATATTTCAAAATAAGACAAAAAACTAATGCTAATGTTTTGGAATGAATCCTTGGGGAGCAGACTGGAGATTTTTGTTCAGTTATATTGTAAGACTTAGAAATTTTTATGTAATACTAAAAAATACTATTTTAGTATTCCTTGAATGCACAAGTGTCACATCCACTGTGTCCCATCACAGAAGCCTCTAACTCCCTAACAGTAACAGCTACAACACCTGAAAATGGAAGTTGGTTTCTAGAAGGGCCAAACATTTGATGAGAAGTATTTTTGATCTACCACTTGCATATATGCCTGAAAATTAGAGTATGCAGAGTACATCCTTTCCAAAGGTTTGAAAGAGATGAAAGGTACTTATTTTGAACTAATCTTCACACATCTGGTATATCTATATGAGGAGGTATATTAACCAAGGTCCGAGGTAGGTTTTCCCTTAAACTTCTCAGAATTTTAGAATTAAGATTGAAATGCTTTCATTTCTATTATTTACATATATAAGTCCTTAATTAGCCTAACACTTCTGAGATGAACCATTATTCAAAGAGCAGGCCATTTTATACAAATGCATAACATAACTTTATTGGGGGCTTACAATCTAAATTAAATCCATCTAAGAAACATTTTGCCATTAATATTCATGCAAGTTGTGTTTAGCCAGTGGCTATTTGAATCCTTATAATTCTATGTACAATTCTAATTCAGTTCATACATATACATTGGGATTAGATCTACTCGTTTTCCCCACAGAAGTATTTTTTATGTCAATAATAGTCATGGAAAGTGTGAAACAGGTGAGAGTTGACAAGATCTCAAATAACTGGGAGCAGTTAAGATAAAGGCAGCAGTAGAACACATGTGGCCTACCAAGAGTACCTTTATTACCAGGCACAAAAAATAGTTAGTTACGCTGTAAAATGTCTGTTATTAAATAGTGCAAAGCAAGTTTTACATTACAAACCTCTTTCTAGAACCCAAAGAAGCACACAGAGATATTGTCTAGGGAGAAGTCTTTTGTTATATGTGAAAAATTATTTCTTTAAACAACAATGAAAACCTTGGTTTAAAAAGTCAATGTCTAAAAATGATTGTGCATCTTCCATTGAAAGAAAAAAGGCTCTTTTGGAATTTTCATGATGTCACAGCTTGGCTGTGAGAGAGGCTGATTAGCAAGAAAACAGTTTTCATGTCGCTGGAACTCTAAGAGACAGCTCTACTGAAAATTGTAAAGGTTCTTTTGAAATCTACAAATAAATAGAGAAAAAAAGACTAGTGACATTATAGTGGCACTTACATTAACTGAAACCTTGACATATCAATGCAAATGTATGTAACCTTTCAATTAAAAAGCAACTACTATTTCAGAACATGGAGCATATATATGCTCTATGAACTTGATACAATTTCCTGGCAAAATCAGGAATTTTACTATGGGCCAGTGGAATTCACATTCATTGTACATTAAATTAATTTGCATTTAGGAAGAAAGAAACTCTGATAGCGATAATTTTCCCTCACACTGAAGGTGAAAGAGATTAGTGGTCATTCTGGATTTTTATGCAGTAACTGCCTCCAACATATCTGTAAAAGATCTAAATGCATGAGGTCAAGTCAAAGTACTACACACTGAAAAACCAGCTCATGTTCCAATAGTGCACTGGTACTGCAACAAGTTATCTGGGAAATGCATACAAACAGCAAGTTTTCTTCCTGGCCAAAAATAACCCACTTTATCTGACAAGTTTTCTGTCTGGTTTTGCCTCTAATACAAGTCCTACACACTTTGAATCACTATAGACACACAGTGGACAAACATTTTATCCTGGAAGCCTTCTCAGCTAGTGATGATGGCTAACAACCAGGTCACAAGTTTTCATAACATTTTTTAATACATCTGAACTGCAATATTTTTCAAATGCATTTAACTATTTATATCAAATCACTAGCCTAGATGTCTAGCTTTAGGTTTGAACTACTATATTTAAGATGTCTGTTGTCACTGCTAAATTTGCTAAACATTTTAAAAGTCATAGTGAAAGTACAGGGTTTTATCACTAATAAAACTGCCTTGGAAAGTTTAAATAAAGTAGAATAAACACAAATGAGAGGTTAACAGGGAACTAGTAGATGTTATGAACATGGTCCATCCAGTATTTATAACTAATCCTGATAAAAATAATATTCTAAAAACATCGATATAAATTATTTTGTAAAATAGTAAGAAACAGAGAAACATAGAGGTCAATCCCTTTCATTGGAGTAATGCTACTACAATCATCTAATCCACCATCCTAGAAGTATAAAATCTAATGATATGCAAATATTATCCAAATTATATTCAAAGCACGATGACTGATAGCAGGTCAAAGCAGCATGCATTAAAATTCTACTGATTGTACTACAATTACTGTTAAGTACTGCCTGCACACCACCAAGACAATTAATGGTATTTTTTACATGTACATTAAACTACATTGAACTTCTTAATTTTTTTCTTTATTTCAGTCAAAATGAAAAGAATCCTACTCACTACTTCAGCATTTTTGCTTTCAGCAGGATATACAGAATATTTCCAGCTAATAAGCATTAACCCTTCTAGCATATGAGTTTCCAAATGCCACCATCACATACTACCCAGAGGATATACATTTTAATCCCACTCTTTAACATGTCTCTGGCCCAGTGAGCCAGAATTTTACAGCAGGCTAACTAAATAGGAGTATAATTTTTTGTTTCATTTTTCCTTTCAAACTGCATTACCTGTGATAAAATTATCATTACTCGTGACAATACACAGTCATCTGTGAAGAGTTACACATGAATCAAGTATTTAGTAAAGTGTAGCTAAGACCATATTCTTCCAGCAGAGCCCCTTCTCTTTAACCACTTCACACCACTTTGGGAGAGCATTTATACAAAACAAAACTGACATTTTAAATGGAAAATCATCTTAAGCCAGGAAATCAGCGTCATGTGACAAAAACAGCACAGAGAAAAATAAAAATTATGGCTAATTACTGCAAACAACTTTGTAGAAACCACAAATATTTTCCCTAGGTAGCATGAAGTGATGTAGGCTGACACAAAGGCAGCACTGCTGTTCACTAAGCAGAGATCTTGAAGTTCCAATGCTAGAATCCAGACCGCTTTCAACAAGTCACTTTTCTCTTCTTATCCTGTTCCAATTCTTGTAAGCATCATCCATTCTCATTCCTCAAATAGAAGGGTAAAAAGAGAAATCATTCCTTACTTCTTTCAGTCACATCCTAGGTCATCATATGAATCATCAGCCACAATCCCTTCCTTCAGGTGATTCCCTTTCATGTTATTTTTAAGAGTCTGCATAGGTTAAATATCATATCATTTGGAGTCAGATTAATGTATTTTGAATAGATCCTGTTTTGGAAGGATTTAATATTTTGGGAAGTGTTCACTTTTTCTGGTAAGAACATTCTTGGCACAGAACAAAAGCCATCTTTGAAATCCCAATATACTGTTGCAAAAACACTGCATATTGACGTCTTTTTTATTTAAAATAAATCCTTGTTCTAGTTAAAATTTTTGTATGTTATTTTATAGTAGTGCAATAATCCAGGAAAAATATTCTTTTAGTTGATTTTAATATATTAACTTTTTTTAAGTTGAGGTTACTCTTGCAATCTGTCTTGTCAAGCACATGCCACAAGGATTGATTTGATTTCAGTTGCTAGTAAAAGATCACACTGGCTATAGACAATGGCTGATCAATTCCTCAGCTGGAGGTTATGTCTATTTTATGATGATCCCTGTAATCTTGTAGCAAATCAGTCTCCTAAGTCTGTGCTCTCTCTATTCTACCACAACTTAATTAGTGTTACTGTCTGATTCACTGCTTTAAAAAATGGCAATGCTACTACTGAGTCTTCTGCATATTCATGCACTAAACATACTCTTTGGCCATTCCTAATATTGATGATATTGGCTTCAACAGGCTAACAAGACTGAGTAGAATGAGTTAATACTTGCACAACCCTTAAACTTATATTTTTAATGTCTTCACAACAGTTAAATGCATATGGAAGTGCTGTGTGCTGTTACCCATACAGAGTTTCTCCAGTTGAACTGAAGCAGCCAGGCAACAGAACTCACTGGGTTGCTGGCAAAAGGAGCTGCCCTTCATTAGGTTCTCTCTGCTTCTGGCCTCTCTCTGTCCAGCTGTGCACACTAACTCCATCATAGTGCTGTTTTCCAATTAAAATTCCATTGAGAATGAAGAAAAAATGAAGAAACATATCCACTGGGAGATCAGTGGATGTCATTTACCTTAAATTTAAGATGGCTTTCAACACTGTTTACCAGGGTGCTCCTTTATAAATATTAGGGCATTATGTTCTGGAGGAGCGGACAGCCAGAGGTGTAAAAGATTGCTGAGATGATAGGCCTCTGAGAGGAAGGGTTTAATGGGTGACGCTTTGTCTGCAGGCCAGCCAGACGTGATGCTGCACGAGGCTCCTTGGACCTGGTCTGCTGAATACCTTTATTAGGGACTTGGAGGAGGTACTGGCATGCACTCTGCAAGTCTGCAGATGACACCAAGTTAAACTACATTGAAACATGCTGAGGGGTAGGCCTGCCATTCAGTGAGACACAGGAGTGCTGGAGAAATTGCCTGACAGGAGTTCCAAGGATCTTCTTCACATTCAATGAAGAGAAATGCAAAGCACTCTTTCTGGAAAAGAACCCTTGCAGCCACCAGGCTGGGGAGGCTGACCACCTAAGGACTCTTCCAATCTGAATTACCTGTGACTCTATGATTGTAAGAGCCATAAACTTTCTTCAAAAGAGGTATAATATAATTTAGTCATATCTGAAAGAACATCTGTGATGTTTTATTTTAGCATACTGCTGCACCTAGTAATCAGTCTCTGTCACAAATTACTGCACACACACTTTTCCCAGCTTCTCCATTCTTGCAGCGAAAGCATTACGTGGAGGGCGCTACCCCCTGCTAATCCCTAGTTTTCACAGAAATACAGTTCTTTCAAAGAATTTCAATTTCCTCTATCCAAGGATTTCTCAGTATCTCTTTAACTAGAGATTTCTGAGATCCAGTTCCAGCCACTTGGATTCTCAGCTTCTGCAATATCCTTTTCCTTCAGATAATTCACTATTTAAGTATTTTCAGAAGTAGTGGATACATGATGTTTGTTTGCATGCTTGAAAAGAAATAGTTCTGTATTTGTGTTTCTGAAATTTTTATCAAAAGCAAAAATGTTTGCAACCTTGTGAATAAGAAATCTTTTGTGTCCCATATTGTGGATCCTTCACTGTAAGTTAATTTCAATACAGCGGAGTACTTGAGCATCAAGGAAGTCAGTAAGAAACGGGAGTCCAGTGGTTGGGCCAACAGTTACAAATTTAGGTGAATCTGCCTCCATTCTCTGAATTTCTACAGGTTTCCTAAAGGACCTTAGGGGACCCAGTCAGTCTTTTTATATGGAGACTGCAGCAATAAAACTGGAAGGCATAGTAAGATAAGTAATCACCTTAAAGTATAAAGTAAAATTTTTAAACAATCAAATATGATGTTAACAAAGGTACATACCATCAATACATAATCTTCCACTTGTGTTATGATACAAATGAGATGAACTGTAAATTTATTGAGAAGCCAAGGAAAGAAAATCAAATTCATTTATAGGGGGAAATTAAGTCCCCCTATAAATCTAAGTAGATTTCCATGACATAAAAACGGTATATATGCTTGTTTTTAATATTAGAAATATCAGAAGCTGGGTTCCCTGCAGTACTTATGTTTGTTGTCAGATGTTTGCTGAAGGGTTAGTGTTGTCTAAAGAACTCAAGCAAACAAGGACAGCATACCGGGCAGTACCTCACTTAGAGCTTGTCTATGCTTGACACTGTACAAAAATTTCTCACCATTTTCATCAGCCATATCCTAGAGATGTTATGTAATATTAAGGGGCAAAAGCCAAGTAGGTGCCAAGAAATAATGATTATGTAATGGACAGGACATCTCAGTTAAATTCTAGAGATTTTAAGTGAATTTTGGGGGACCGAGTTCTTCTATTATTTAAGAGAGACTACCACTCAAATATCGTACTTTTGCTTGTAGTACCATTCTTACACGCTCCTGGTGGGTACCTACCTGTAAGCAAAATAAAATCTGTGCTATTTTCCCAAGAGCACTTTCTTAAAACTCATGATTATTTCTCAGGCAGTTATTTCCTGTTTGGAGTTGGAGGTGGTAGGGCATGATTTTATCGCCTGCTATGCTGCAAAGTCTTGTGTGTGACTGTATTTCAAGGAAGCTTCTCATAAGTTCCATACAGACTCTGTTCTTTGACAAACATTACACAATCATGTCATGTAAATATCAATTTTGATAGCTCTGCTTCCTGAATTCTACTCCCTTCTTCTAACAAAAACCCCTTCCATTAATCTATTTTAATTTCCTACAGAGTGAATAAAACACAGAAAAACACAGTAGTGATTGCCAGCATCAAGATAGCCTCTGTTACAGTCCTTTGCACTACAAGATGTTCTTTAAAAATCATCAATCATTCTTTCAGCTGAGGAGCAATGCTAAATCCAAAAGGACTCTTTTATTTTTTCATGAGGGCTTATAACTAGAGTTTTTAACAGCCATCTTTGCAGCCCCAAAAAGTCATTTTATTATAAAGGAATCCACATGAAAGATTTCATGCACTGTCAACACATTCTCATTGTTTGCCTACACTCTTTGAACTACCTCTTTTCAGCTACTGAAATAGTAAAATTGCATTTTCCTCTTTTCTGTCAAAAAATTGTGCAGCTTAACAGGACAGTATTCTATAGTTCTTAAACATTTCCTTCTCTCTAGAGAAACTGAAAGTGGGAGTTAAATACATTATTTTATGAAAAATAACCATCAGAATATAAGGATGATGGGCTCACATGGAAAAATAAAGAGGAAATTATTATCCATTGGTTTTTCATAATAAATAATGAATGCCACTTAAGAATTGTAAGATGAAATCAGACAAAGTCAAAAACAAATACAAATAGAAATGTTTGGACAGATAATGTATCAATCACTGTCACAGGATATGTTGTTACATGAGCTCATGCAAGAGAACTATCAACTATCCAACACAGAGATGCAACCTCTGATCCAAAAGGTTCCCAAACACAGAGAACTGAAGGGGTGTTAGCAAGTAGGCAGGACCTCTGAAAATCTGTCCTGTTTTCTGCAGTTCCACAGGTTTCCATTCTCCAAGGAGGACCAGGCTGAACTGACCCAGTGCAGCTGATCTCATATAAAGCATTTATTTTATAAAGCATATATTTTATAATGTATGAACTGTAAATGACCACCCAATTCCAGTATCTCAGTACAAGGCACAGAAAGCAGAGCTGTGATGGTCACACATGGAATTATGTGTTCGAAATGTTTGAACTCAGCTTTGATGAACAAGTCTTATTAATATGCTAATTAGTCTGATTTCATCACTTTTTTGTTAAGCATTATGCTGTGATTAATAATGGTATACTCCCACGTCCATTCTTCTGACAAGGAAGGAAAATGTTCCTGTTTTACAGCTGAGTAGTCAAAGAACAGGGAAATCAGGCATTCCCCTTAAGATGACCTAGTTTCAAAGATATATTTGGCCAAAGATTTAAGTGTGCCGAGACAAGTGTTAAGAACTCCAGATTACTAAAGGTCAGTCAGAACTGTATTTGGAACACAATTATTATTCTATACAAGAAAGCTAGATATAAGCCAATCGCTTAGTAAATACCACAAATACATTGTGACCACTCCAATACCCTCTGCTCAGATGACAACTTTGCTAAAAAGTCAGAAGTTCTTCCACATGAGGCTCACATTCACACAAAAAGATAAGGCAAATGAAGGATTTCAGGGGTTAAAAAGGTAAGACTTCAAACATAGGATTCAGATTTCCAAAGGAGTAGTACGTGAGTTCCTTAGAAAATAAAATCACAAATAAATAATGCAATGCAGAAATCTTCTCATACCATGCGTATTACATGCGTATTTTAGTATATGGTTGGAAATTTTATTTTATCTATTAGATTACAGTTATTTGCTTCAGAGATTCAAAGTGCAGTAAGTACTTAGAAGATAATAATTTTCATAGACCCTTCCCAAGAAATATTTTAAACAGATTTTTTTGTATAGCAGAACTTTTCTAATCATTAAATATCTAGACTTTTATGAGGCATCAGATATTTAATGATATGAGATTTCAAAATTATACACAAGTTACAGCTGCAATCTCAAAAACATTTCAAACAAAAAAAATTCCCTGGATGCTGCCAGTCCCAGGAGACTCAATGAAAAGCTGGGAGTGATTTCACACCCACAATATGATGTAGAGTGATTTCTACAGAAACAACTTCAGAACTCTCATTGAGTTTGATCCAAAGTCTTATTAAGTTAGTGGTAAGGATTGTGGAAGGTCTTCCTTGTCTTGGATTTTTCCTCTGTTCAAACAGCAGTATGCTATATAGTTCTGTTTAAAACCAATTTCTTTCAATTCCCCTCATTAATTTTTAAGGTATTTATAGAAACATGATCATGAATTATTCTACAACTCTAATAATGGACAAATAACTCAGAAACTCTTTGACCTCCTAATGTTTTCCACATTGCAGCTTTGATAGCTGTCATATGACTAATCAATGAATTACTGAACAGTTAGTGGAGTTGATGTGCAAGTCACTTTTTATAAGTGCTTATATTAAAAAGCAGTGTGCAAGTGAATCCAAGAAAACTGAGAAGAATTAACCCTCCTGTGTTCCAAAATGCTTTCTTGCAGATAAACAAACTGAGGCACAAGTATTCATCAAAGTTTTTTCTAGAAAGAAAACTTAACAGGAGGTTCTGACATGATATCTGATCTACACCCCAAAATATTAGCTTATAATTATTAGTTTATAATTAGCTTATTGTCTCATTGGCTTATTAACTTTTAAATAGCTTATAATTTTCTCCAAGAACACTCTCAGAGATACTCCTGTCTACATCTTCTAAAATGAACTTTAAAAATAGATAAATAAAGACAGATCTGATAGTACTGAGATCATCTTAGAAAAGGTATGTGAGAAATCTCTGAAGCTCTGGTCCTAGAAAAAAGAGCCATGATACGGCCATGTCCCAATAGCACTGGGACTTTAGCAGTAGGAGCATGTTAATTTTCATTATTATCTCTTCATCATAATCCTATTCTTACATGTCAGTGGTGGGGGTTTTGTACTGAAAAAAAAATTAAACCCCATTAAAGTTCCAGGCTGCCTACCCCCACTGCCACCTGTATAGTGCCCAGCAACATTCAAAGCCCTCAGGCTGCCATGGTTCAACTGCAGATCCTAGTTTACAACAAATGGATACAAAAATGCATTGCTTCAAGGACACTGATGTACAAATAATAGTGTGGCACATTAGAAAACATTACACAGTTTTTAAACACTTTAGTAGCTTTTATTTCATACTTCAATAGCAATGAAATGTTATGTTTAACTTTGAAGATATTTCAAAGCTATACATGCTTGATATAGGAATATTTGGAGAGCGTTAGAGAAACAATAACTTTATTTACTATAAAAAACAATAACTTTATTTCCTATCAACTAAAATATAATATTGCAATAAACAGAATAGTACAGCACTATTAGCCCAAATCCAAGCCAAAATAAATAAAACAAAGCACTGGACAATAAAACATGGACTTCTCCTGTTCTACCCTTAATATACCTGCAAAAGCAGCTATACTACCCTGCATACCCCAAAATTCAACAGCTTCAAGTGAAGTGGAAAACATCAGACCCCTTCCTTGAAGAACAGTGTTCCAACACTGGAATGAGGAGAGATCCAGCTTGTCTGCTTTTGCCAGTCCCTAAGAAGTGACCTACTTTTTCACAAGGATTAGAAAATAATTATTTTAGAATAAATTGCTGTCTCACACAGAGCTGAATATCGTCAGTCTCGTATAGCATATGCTGGAAGTGCCTCTGTTTAAGAATCCCACTGCTGCATGCTATACTTTTCTAGATGTCTGAATATGTTCTAAATTAATCTCAACACTGAGTGAAACAGACTCCTATCAGATCTAAAAAGGCACCAATGACTACACAAAAATTATTCTGTATCAAGAGGATGAAAGAGTAATCTGTTAGTGAGACAGAGGACTGTGGAAAAGGAAACAGGCAACATTTGCTCCTCAGCTCAGAGAACCAGCCCTTGTCAACTGGGATCTCCGCAGCAAGGGGCAATTGCACATTATCTACTACACTAACTCTTTTTCTCACTGGGAAACATCATCTTTATCAGTACAAGACTGATTTCTCAGCACTGCTGACACTGTATAAACTGAAGAGGAATTTCATTGAAGTTATGTGGCTGCAAGCATACCTCTTTTGTCACTGTAATTCCCTACATATTTTTTCCAATGTTTAGAGCGGTGAGATTCAGCATCACCTTCATTCAACACTCTAAGCTGAAGTATAGTATACTGGAGCTCTACCAGGACTAAACAGTACAAAGTTAGATGTGCTAAAGAATGGTTAATGGCCACAAAGCTCTGCAGCTGCCTCACTTACGTAAGCAGCGACGCTGGCACGTCCTGACACAGCACCACTGTCAGCAGCAGTCAAGCCTACAGCTTTTGTCACTGCAGACACACATTGCTGCCTAATAAACAGAAGTAGAGCTTAAGAAGCTTAGCAAGTCAGCCAGTAGAGAGAAGTATGACTTGAAAGAAGAGTTTATTTAAACAGACCTTCAAATTTTCTGTTTAAGGAGACAAGTTTCAACTAGTTCTACAATTATCATCTTGTATATATCCATACAGCAACTTATTATTCTAAAGTGTCTAAACTTTTCATGTGGGGAAAATTCCCCAAACCATCTCACAAAGAATTACTACAGGACTTCAGCTAAGAAGTTACCTTTCTTACATTACATGTGTAGAATAAATGAAGAAAATTAGGAAATATTTAGTAATAAATAAAATTACATCAGATATATGGAATAATTTCAATTTTTTCAAATTTTTCATAGAACATTAACAGATTTCAGCAATATAAATGCTTTAAAATCTGATAGGTCTACTGAGGACTTGACGCTGTTGTTTTCCGAGCTTATAATGTAAAGCAAGATAACTTTACAGTGCAGAAACTCTTTTTATTTAAATTCTGTCCTTTTTAACAGCTGTTTAAATGTAAAAAAACCAGTAGGATTTTCTGAGATGTTGGCATATAGAAACTTTGTTTATTTCAACTCTCGTGATTTCTAATGCTATTAAATTAGAAAATATAAAACAAGCACATTAAAAGGCACTAACTTCCCAAAAGAGGTAATGACAAAGGTGGATCTGAAAGCAACAATACATATTATAAATCCGTAATAATAAATCTTGACATTCCCCAAAACACAATGTTCTCAGCTGAAATCCCTCTGCTCTTATATAGGCCAAACTCCACATTAACTTGGATGAAAAAGAAGTTGTTTCCCTAGTGAAGAGATGATTTCTTGTAAATATGATTAAACTCCAGGAAAAGCACACAGCACTCAATTAAATGTAAATAATATGTTCTCCACCCTAAAGAATTTACAGCCCAGAAATATAGATGCAGGCTATCACTGAAGTACAAACCACCCAGGCAAAGTGCCCCCCGAGGAGCCTTTTTGCTTTCTGCAGTAAGTTTTAAATTAATAATACAGAAAAAAGAAGAAAATCCATCTATAGTGTTGGGAGGATTGTCTGGTTTGAAGTTATTCTGACTTTCTCACTGCGGAGTTTCAGGTCTTGTCTCTGCTGCCAGCTTCTCACAGAACAAACAGCAACAGACCTGGCTCAGCCCAGCAGCCAGGCTCAGCCACCTCAGCCTCACAGCCCCGTGGTGCTCAGCAAGGGGATGCTTCCTGGCTCCAAGCTCCCTGCAGCATCTATCCAGATGAAAAAGCCTATAAATTCTGCTTACTTATAGTAATTACACATGGAGAGAGAATATATCCCATCTCACCAGACTAACAAAACTCTTACAGTGCCTTGCAAAATAGAACGTGTTTATTTTAACAAGGCACTTCATTACAAGGTTAGAAATCAGACTGCAAAAAGGAAATATTCTAGAGCCCTTCTTGGCTACATTGGCATCTTGTGTAGAAAATCCTTTAGCTTATCTCAGAGCTTTAACCCAGAGAGAAACCTGTACAGCGCACTCACCCGAGTGTGGATCTGAGCCTGGGCCCTTTCTCTGGGTCTCATTTTTATGACAGGCCCAGCTCCTACATTATTCCTTCTCTTTTCAGCAGATAACAGGCTTGATAAACAGCTAACATTTTCTGCTCCTTCCTCATTTTATGCAGTCTGGTGAAAAAAAGGCTAGATAATAGTTATTCAACACAAACCAAGTCTCAGCTCCCATGTTCTAGAGACCATCTGCCTGTGCATTCTTCTTTTGTTCAAGAATATCACATGTTTCAAATAGCAAAATAATGCATTGGAAAGATGCTTTCTGTAGACTGAAATGAAATACTATATCCCAGACTAAAATCTGAACTCTCAGAAATGTGTTTGATCCCATGGATTCACTGGAGTGAATTTTTTGAGCCTTTCCTAAGCCTGTGTGTTGCTGTAGACCCAAAAATAGGTACCCAAGAGTCTATTAGAATAGAAAGCTTTCCTTTAGGCTTTGTAATATAAGGTATAAGCAGATTTTCCTTTGAAACCAACCTTTCAAAATTACTTTTCAGTGGTTCAGGCTTCCTCTTAGAGGGAAAAAGACTTTATTAACATAAGGTTGCTAATGAGATAGAACTGACTGGCATGCATAAACAGGCTAGCACTATTACCCATATTGATAAAATCATTCTGGTTATTCTTAAGAAAGTTAAAAACCTTTTTTTTTTCTCACCTATATAATACTGGAAAAGAGATCTGCTTTATAGAAAGACAATTATTTCTCCTTTTTCTGTAGAAATTTAAAATAGCTGAGAAAAATTGTAAAAACAACACCTTTTACATCTTCTGTGAGCTGATATTCAAAACTATAATGAAATCTGGACTGTCATTTGGTCAATTTCAATACTTGTGATTAATTAGCTTTCAAGAAGACTCATCCAAGCCCATGTCATACACTTGCCATTAAAAACAGGGGTAGGAAAACCTGCAATTCAGATGTTCAATTAAATACAAAGCATTTCCATGTTGATTGAAAAACAACACGAATTCAGCTTGGACAATAACCATGGATAATTTACTGTCCTGATGATGTACAAAATAGACTTCCTCAGGACAGCTCAGTAAATTGGATGATACACAGAAACTACCAAATGAGTACTGACATGACAGGCTTATAATAGTAACAGTCTAAGATCTCTCAAATACATAGAACCATAAACCTATTTATACTGGAAAAGACCTTTAAGATCATTCAGTCCAACCATTAACCCAATACTTCCAACTCCATCACTAAAATACATCCCTAAGTGCCACATCTACATCTTTTAAATGCCTCCAGGAATGGTGACTCACACACTTCCCTGGGCAGCCTGTTCCAATGTAATATAATAATTAACATGAATGTTTCTACAAACAATATTTTTTAAATTTAATATATTCATATAATCTTATTTCGAAGAGAGTCCTCATGGCAGTATAGTGAGTCAGCTGCAATTTCCTAACAGTATGGGCTGAAAGTCCCTAAAAAAGTGAATTACAGTAATCAGCCCTTGAGATGACAAAAGCATTAATTGGCATTTCTGTAGCTTTATGCTGATCAAGGTCTCAGCTTGGCAATGGTATAGAGGCTGTAAAAAGGAGCCTTTGTAACAGATGCAAATACTTACCAAATGGCAAAACTATGAGCAATGTGACACTTTATGACCAGATGTATCAAATGATGCTAAAAGCATTACAGAATGTAATAGCAAAAGGGAAGTACTAAAGCAAAAAAAATTATTTTAAATATTCTTCAACATAATTTGTGCTGTGTGAAGCACTAGCACTGGTATTTTTCCAAATAGATTACGCTTCTATAAATGAGAACATAATTAAGAATAAATGGAATAACTTCTAAATTACTTAAACACTTGGTCACCAAAAATGGATTATTGTTGCTGGCAGACTTCTCCATTCTTCTAATTAAAGTCAACCATTTAAAACACTTTCTTCCTATTAATCTGACACATGTGATGAAGGAACTATAAAATTTAACACCCTCTAATGAAACCGTTTCCACCTTGCGCTTCTTCTCATTAAATGGTGACATTCTGTTCCCCAAGCAATGAAACAGCCCTATGGATTTCTCAGGAAGTGAAGCCATGGGCAGTGTTTGAAAGGTGAAAAAACAAACCACAGATTGCCCTTCAGTGACTTCACTGAGAGTAAAGAAGGATGGAGACAGCACAGCCTGTCCAGGCAACCTGCTTCACTGCCTGACCATTTCTGCAGGAACAGCCTTTCCTTAAATCCAGCCTGAACAACTCATGCTGTAACTTATGCCAAGTATTTCCTTTTCCTCCCACCATGCACCACTGCAAAATGCCTGTCTCCAGTTGACATCCTACAAGGTGTGGGGTGACATCAGTGAAGTATCCTTGAAGTCATCTTTTTCCCAAGGCTGAACATCCCTAGCTCCCCCATCTTCTCACAGGACAAATGATGCAGCCCCTGATTAGCCTTTGTTTCTTTTCTCTGCTGAACTCACTGCAGTTCATCGGTGTCTTCTCCCAGTGGATGGCCCAAAACCAGATGCAGTACCTAGATGCAGCACTGCAGAGAGGCAGATAACCCCTCCCCTAACCTGCTGGCTGTACCCCTGCTTGCACAGCCCAGGAGGCTCCCGGCTGTCCCTGCTGCCAGGGTACACGGCTGGTCCATGCCCACCTGCCCACCAGTGCCCCAGGGTGTACCAAGCTTTGTGACTCATCACACAGACAGGAACCAGGAGCACTTCTCTCTCGTGTTGATAGATGAAACAGTGGCACCTGAGGCCATCTTTCCTGCAGCAGCCTTGTCATTATGGCTGATGGGTTAGCTGTGGAATCATGCTTTAAGAGGGAAAGACAAGGAAAATCCCAGATTATTCCCAAAACTCTGGAACAAAACATTTTCCTTGGTAATTTTTTAGTATGCTAGTCAATACCATTTCTTTGGGGACCATAAAATCACTGCGGTATATGACTTATCCATCTGGAACTGGACAATAGTAAGGCCTCTGTAAATTTGACATTAACTGTCTTTAAAGCTTCTGTGCATTCCCACACACCTTAGGTCAGACTTCTAAATACATCAGAATAATTCTTCATGGACACATAGCATCAACTGAGATGAGAGTAAAAATATACAACACAAAGATTCACTACTGGGAAATCCCACAAACAGCTCCAGATAAAATCCTCTGCTAAAATTGATTAACAACCCAAGCCTCTGCTTCTCCTACTGTAAATTATGCGCTAATTAATGTTTGCTTCCTACTAGAGAGTGGCATTAATGTGACAAGAAACAAGATCACAAACACTAAAAAACACACACAAAACACCTGATTAGCTCCCATTACTGGAAAAGGAACCAAACAGATAATTAATTAGTCTTACTAATTATAGCTATTCCTAGATCTTATAAGAGACATCAGTGTAACTCCTATTCCTATACCAGAATGTCATCCAAGGACCTGAATAAACATTTGCCTTTAATTTTTAATCATCTCAACTTTCATTTCTAAGTACAGCACAGGAAGAAGTTGCCACCTCACTACAGCATGACACTGGCGAGGCACAGGTGAGGCCACACCTCAAGTGCTGCATCCTGTTCTGGACTCCTCACTTCAAGAAAGACATTGAGGTACTGGAGCATGTTCAAAGAAGGGCAGCAAGGCTGGTGAAGGGTCTAGAGGGAGAATCCTAGGAGAAGTGGCTGGGATTGTTTATCTTGGGAAAAGGGAGGTTCAGGGGAGACCTTATTGCTCTTGACAAATACCTGGAAAGAAGCTGTAGTGAGGAGGGGCTTGGCCTCTTTGCCCAGTCAACTAGCAATGGGACAGGAGGAAATGGCCTCAGGAGAGGTTCAGATTGGACATCAGGAAGAATTTCTTCATGGACAAAGTTGGAATGGACTGCCCCAGGAGGTGCTGGACTCACCATGCCTGCTAGTGCTCAAGAAATGACTGGACATGGCACTTAGTGCTATGATCTATCTGAAAAGGTGCTGATTGGGCAGAAGCTGGACCCAATACTGGGGTTTTTTTCCAACCTTAAATGATTCCATTCTATGGTTCTATGATTTGCTGTCAACATGGAAGCTTTATTTTGCTAACTTGACAAGCAA
The DNA here is from genome assembly GCA_013399455.1 of Anthoscopus minutus. Lineage (NCBI taxonomy): Eukaryota > Metazoa > Chordata > Aves > Passeriformes > Paridae > Anthoscopus > Anthoscopus minutus. The sequence goes on along the minus strand of VWYI01006473.1, from coordinate 41,281 downwards.
AAATAAACCCTAGATTCTGAATATATGTTTAGAATTTATTAGTTTTTATTAAGATAACAAAATTGTACAGAGGCCTGCATCTGGCCATAGAACCGCCTATTATAATTTTAAATACGCCCAGTATATTCTTTGCAATAAACTGTTCTCAATGTATTTAATTTTTCAGGATCTTAATAGATAAAACAAGAACAACCTCTTTTAATATATTATTTTATAAATAATATATTCGTATTATAGTTCTGGCCAGGAATGAGTTAACTTTTGCAGTAGACAGGAGGGGGTATGGCTAGGACCCAGAGATTATTCTAGACCACTTTGCCATTGCTAGTGGTAGGGGGAAGGGTGTCTCTTCCATGAAGTAGGGCTCTTTCTGATCCCCACAGCATGGGAGAGGGTGCAGTCAGGTTGTCTGTTCTTGGGGGGGTTTCTGTGTGAATTGTTCAGCTCTTTCTTGCACCCTTTTTCATTAGTGTTGTTGCTGTTTGGTTTTTTACCTCACTCTGTTTCCAGTAAACTGTTCTTACATCAACATCTGATGTGCACCTTTGGTGCCTCCAACTCTCCAGCCCAACAGGAGAAGGAAGAGGGGGAGCAAGCACATGTTTTGGAGCACCTCAGTGGGAGCACAAAATTGGGGAATACCATTTTTAAACAATGACACTGTGCAAAAGGAGAACTGGATACTGAACCAAGAATTATGTTAAAGGGCAACACATGTAGGTGCAATACATGACATGCAATATATGTAGGCAGTAATGTCCCATCTCATCAGGCCAAGAAATTAGGGTAGATGGGTCTCTTTCCTTCAAAATATTCTTCTAGGTCATTTTCTGAAAATACATTTCTACAAGCAGAATTTAGTGCATATAGCTTCACAAACTTCAGGAGAAAATGCAAACAAGTTATAAGAAAACTGAAGTGCTGACCTTACCAACAAGTTTTCTCATTTCATTAACAAAGATGTAGACTTGGAACAACAGTATGAAAAGTTGATACTAGTAATTTCTCAAATGAAATTGTGCTGCTAGGTAATTCTGACAGCATTCAACCACAGATAGCTCACACTAATGAAGATGGATGCTATATCAGCAGAGAGGTGGTGGTGAGTTTAAACCCTGCACATCAAGGGAGCTGGGTCCTTCTCTTGTGTGACTAAGGCTTCAGACTCATTTTAACAGACAGCTTAATTTACGTTTTTGTTCTCTGAGGCCTTGGAATTTACCTTCACTGGTAAAACAAGAAAGAAAGGATCCACTACCTTGGATGCTACTGTCTCACTTAAACTTCAAATTACCCTCCAATTTTACATCAGAATGAAATTCAACTTCTCCTTCAGAAGAATCAGAGGGGATCACTGGATTTTTGATTTCCTCTTAAGATTACTCAGGAGTTGAAGCTGGATAAATCCGTGACATCACAGAGATATAGGACATGTGTAAGTCCCTCAATCTTTCTTATTTGTTTTATTATGACATTGTAGTTGTCTCTTTTTGGCCTTTCACTACTTTTGTCTTGTCTTAGCATTTGTCACAGAGCAGTAGGAATCACTTTGTTACGGATGATATCTGTGCAGCACGTTCTCTGAACATCAGATTCTATGAGGCAGCTCTTGTGCGATCCCCTGAACAAGACATCTGTTGTAATATTTGCAATAATTCATAGTGATTACAGGGGATTAGATTTAATGACAGAGTTATGCCCTATCTCATACCTGTGTAACAAATTCCTTCTTTGCAACTGATAAATGGTTTTCCCCACTCTTGAAAACTTCCTAGCCAATTCATTCATTAGAAAGTATTCTGAAATCCTCAGGTCTGAGAAGGAAACAAAGTCAGCCTAAACTCTAGATAGTGCATACAAAAGTGCATACAATAACAAGCTGCTGCTCTAGAATCTTCCCTTTGCTTCCCCTATGCAGAACACAGCCCCAACCACTTGGTGATGGAGGACCAGGTGACTTCTTTAAAGCAAAGAACAACATCCAGAGGCTCTAAGTTTTCTCCTATTTCGCCCAAGCCCCAACACATCTTTTCTGGACAGTGAATCTGTAGCTTGCCTTACCATGCACAGCAACAGCAGATAACTGAAAGATCACAGAAGAAGCAAACATAAGAATTTCAAAGCTTCAGAATTCTTTTTCCAGAGCAGTCAGCATTAACTATAGCTAAGTATATAGGAAGTACATTACTATTTTCTGCCTGGATGGAGTTTTGCTGAGTTAGTGGCTTTTTGGGGGGGGTTGGTGCCCATTACAGAGAAGCTGTATAAGAAATACTTTAGAAGAAAACATCACATTCAAAGCAAGCAAAACTTTTTGGGGTTTGGTGCCATTCTCCACACTGGTGCCATGTTCAAAAAGAGTGTCCTTTCCACAAAGAAACACAGAGCAGCAGTAGATTCCAGTAAGAACAGTCCAAGCTTCTCTTGACTACTTCTCCTGTACAGATGACAAAAAATCCACATAGAATGTAAGAGGCAGGAGTAAGGCAACTGCTCAATAAAATGCTCTTACCACTACCAAAATAAATATCTACTTCAAGAATGTCTGTTCACCTCCAGTGTCGCTACAACTACTGTGAAAGAGCCAGTGCTAGTAGCATCCTGTTCTGTCACAAGAAAAGATTTGGACCTCTTTCAAAGAGCAGCATCAATTCCCACAATGCTAACATTATCTTCTGTGCTACTATATTTTTCTCAAACTTCTTTGCAAAGGTCTGTGTACCAAGAAACAGGCCAAAAGCAAACTAGGATTGTCTTTAACATGTTTTGAAAATAAGGATAAAAAAGGTTAAGTTACTGTTACCAATACTATTGTAAATAAGAAATAATGTTATTTAATTGTCAGAAAAGTAACACTATCTACAAATTCTTCAATGACCTAATTCTATCTTTTACTGAGGAATTACTTTAACTGAAAGAACTCATATAGTGTTACCAATCAGAAAAGACATCAAAGAGAAAGCAGAAAGTTCAGAATATCGATATTGATGTTTTAGTACTTAAGAGCCAAAGTGATTGATGGATAGCTCAAGACTGTCAAAATCAAAATTCTGTAAACAAAAGGGGAATTCATTTTGCTAAAAAAAAATTATTACCATGGGACTACCAGCCTTGGTAAGAAACAAGTGAGAACACACTCTTGCCCTGCCAACTACTAAGCTAGCTATCTTCACCTCTTTGTTGTCAAAACTATTTTTAGACTGAATGACCAGAGTAATTTCTTCTCTGCTTCCACTGTGCAGCCAGGACAGGGACAGGATAGCATGACAATGGAATGGCTTCATACAGTGGCATTCTAGTCATCAGCAATACTCCTGAGAGAAAAAACAATTCTAAAAGAGGATATTTGTTTTCACTATCACACAAGAACCCTTTTTTCAATAATTATTGCTCTATTCAGAAGTCTGAAAAATATTTGCTTATTTTAGCTAGCACCCCAAGTTTTTGGGATTGAACCTGACAAATCCTTTAGAGACTGATCAGTTCTCCAAGAACATTGCCACACTGGACTACTATATTATTATCTGACTACAAGACAATACCATTTACTCCTGCTTAGACATTTACAGGCAACATATTCTCCTCCTCTGCTCTTAGGAATTTTACTTAATGCTATGCCTGAAGAAACACTCTGGAACTTTAAGTCTCACATATTCAGCATTTGATCGATGATGTGGTATATCACTTCATGTGCTTCCACCATGAAAGAAACTCATGGACTTATGTAGGCTAGTAAGATGTTCTCTCCTTCAGCAGCCTGCAGATGCACAGAGCTTCTCCCCAGATACTACTTACCAGTTACATTTTCCAAGACATATCAAAAAGATGTAAGTAATGATACCGAGTTGCACTCTCCAGTTCTGTTTCTTTGTTGAACACCTGACTCAGAGAAATTTAGCACCATTACTCCTGTCCTTTTCATGACCTAACAGAAACAGTACTGTCTCATGCAAACACAGAGGAGTATTGAAGGTCAGAGCATGCAGAAACCAGTAGCACCTTCCCTTATTCATCAGTGTTGCACAAACCTGAAGCAAATAACAGATATTGTCCCTTGTAAGAAAAGAGCCATATATGATCATGAGATGCACAGATAAACATGGAAAATCACCTTTGTTTATCTTAGTAGCTTAATAAATTTGCAACTTCAGATCTGTAGACCAACCATGAGAAAATTCGCAAACAGAGTAATTCAGGTTTATTTCATTAATAGAGTTTATGTGATCATGAATTCTTTGGACATGGGACACTTTTATATGAATGCAGTTAGCAAAATTGCCTAACCAGTATTCAAGATGTTAAAAAAGAGCAAGCCAATAAAGACTAGGAAGCCACATTACTTCAGTACACACAATACTGTTATCAACAAATTGATAAACAGCAGATGACCATAAATTCAGTATGTCTTACTCTGATATGCAATCACTGCCAATAATTGTCGTTGCAATGTAACCTCTAGAGCAAAAAATCTTACAAATTCCTTACCATAGGACCATAAAGTGTGTCACAGACAATTGGGTTTTTTTCCTTCCTTTACTTCTAAACGTATTACTACTTTGTGCTTGAGATGTGGTAATTGTGCACTGCAAGACTCCTTTCCTTCACTGGATGGCATGCAGAAGTCCATGTTTCCTATTAAGCCCATCACAATTAATAGGTATTTTGCCTTTAGAGAATGATTAATGCTTAGCATTTAACTTAATCCTCATTTGGCTATATTTCTATTTTCCTAAGGTGTCATCCTTCTCCTGTGTACTGACAAGCAATGAGGAAAAAAATGCTTCAGAAAAAAATAACCAAGCTGACAGGAATTAGGAGGAGTAAATAGTGTGCTTACTGGGAAGTAATTAAAAGTCATAAAGCAGGAAGAAGGCTGGAGGTGCCTAAAAGGCATTATAATTAAAACCTAATGTATGTTAACTGTGAGTGAAGCATTGAAGTCACTGCCATGAATGACAAAACTCCCACTGAATTCAATTGTGGCATGTTTTTATTCTATAAGAGCTCAACAAGAAGGCCAGTTCAGCTTCAGAGAGATTGATTGGAGGTTTGTGGATAAAAAGAAACCTTGCTGAAAATGGGAACTGGTGATTTCTATACAATGATTTGCACAGTTGTGAAATAGCCACAAGAGAAATGAAAAGAGAGCATTAGAATCAAATTAGTTAATCCTTAAGAAAGGGGAAGAAGTTGGGGTTTATTTTATATGATTGGGGGTAAAAACCAAAGACCATTGCAAAGGAGACAGGATCAATAAAAATCCTGAACATGGAACAACTTTATCCAAACTAATAACCAGGAAGAAAGTGATGAAGCAGTAAAAAAGCAGTGTTAACTTTATAGAGCATTGCTATTGATAAAAAGTATATTGGGAATACTTAGAAAATCTGAATTCATTCAATAGCACATAGTCTATTTAACCATGAAACAGAAATGAATTAAGAAAGAAAAAGAGTATTTGCCATTCAATATATCTAATCTCCAGAGCCCAGCTAAGTAATGGAACCACTCTCCAGGAACAGTCAATCCAGTTTCAGTGGTTTTAGTACCATGCTGTCAAAAAGTGACAACACAATGTAAGTTTGCCTAGATGTAGTTAATGGATTTACAAAAAACAAAAAACAAACAAAAAAAAATTTAAAATGTCTCACCACTACCCTATAACACATATTCCACCAAAAGTACTACTTGTACTGGGAATCTAGCAGGCTAACAAACTAATGTTTAACATGACAAAGTGAAAGAAATGCCATACTAGATACACTGCATGTGAATAGCAAAAAAAATATGCAGAAAACCAGGTGCAGAAAATTAGATAAGAACTTGGAGTATAACAAGTGTGTGTTAATTTGACTAGTATATACAAAAATCTGACATCAACAGTCCACAAGCAGTGCAAGTACTACCAGCCTCTGAGCCCACAGAGTAATGATACCCTCTGTGTCTGGAGAACACTTACAAAGTCACTCCTCACCAGACCAGCAAATCTTCCCAGCAACATAATCTTAACACTGAGTATTAATTCATTAAAAATTATGAGGTGGAATTGTGAGCATACAGCTTCTAGAAGGGATGTGAGAAGCTCTGAAAAACTGGTGGAAAACAAGTAGTTTTAACAATAACAGCAAGCAATCTCCTAAAACAACATGCAACCTTTCGTGATCTGATCCTGCAAGTCAGCAACTAAAAATATGCACTTAGTTACTTATTTAATTTGTCTGTGTGAGACTAAAAAACAATACAGAGAGCCAACTGAGGGGGCTCGAGAGCTGTGCATTCTTAAGCAATGTCTCTAGAGAGTCCTAGTTGGAGCTTTCAGCTCTGGTGAGATTTCAAAGCCACCACAGAAAGGAAAAAGGATGGTGCTTCTGGGGCATCATCATGAGCTCTGTCTCCACATCTTTTACTCAGCTGGGCTGCCTAAGAGGCAGTGCTCCGCAGACTTTCACAGACCTCATTAGACTTCCTATGCAACTGTACCTTCTCTCAAAGGGCTGGCAGATGGCTACCCTCATGCAGTGAGCACAGGCACTTCCAGCTGCTCTCATCTGTCTACATCCTCATGAGACACTCCTGGAATTTCTGCACTGCACTAAAAAGGCTTAGTAAGAAAATATTCCCCTCAGACATGAGTCAGAGTCCCTCTGCAGAACACGCAGTTTGTTCATACAGCCACACAAGCTCTCTCGGGAGACCTGATGCATATCCTCATGCACATTCTGCAGAAAACTCTTTCTCTCCTCCCAACATGCACATACTGTTATAGACAGTGCAAATAGGTCAGTCTAAAACTTCCAAAAAGCACACACTACTACTATATTCTTACTTACTGTAGCTCCACAAGGATGCAACAAAAAGACAACCCAACCAGCAATTGTCCCATTTTCTTTGTCCTACATCATGTACCATGGCTTTACACTTACATTTACAGTCATTTTTAGAATAGTACATTTATTTTTATGTACCAGGTTAGGTCATTCTAGACATACAATTGGTACTCTTATCTGCAACTTTTGGAAGGAAAAGGTCTCTTCAAACACTATGAAGAGCTGAGAAAATGTTGACAAGACTTAGGTTATCAACAAGAAAATGACCTTAATAGCTTTTCACATCACTTACGAGTGAAGAAATAATGAGCTTCTTTTAAGTAAAAAGTCACTTGTTTCTGTTCCTCTACAGAAGTGATATTCAAAGCTAAGACTAGAATATAAGAATAGTTTTTCTCATGAGTTGTATCATATACACTGTTAATCACTATATTTAGAGCTGCAAAAATCAGACATAAATCATTCTTGCTTCACAAGTCACCTGTAAGGAAGTATTTAATTTTTTTTTTACTCTACTGTGACTATATAATTGAAAAGTATGTACTAAAAATGTTAAATATGAGATTCAATGGATTAAAATGAATACTGACACAGTAAAAATAGATTCCTTGAGAGAATTAACTAATCATTAATAACTTGAATTGACAAAGGCAAGACTAATCAAATTCTGGCTTCATAGTAATTCTTATAAAAATGGGTGTAAGGCAAGAGCAAGCTAATGAAGTGAGAACACCTTCTGCAAAAATAGTAATAAATCTACAGCACATTAACTCATTACAGAATTATGGTTTTCTTTCAGTATTTCCTTTCCAGGTCAAGAAAATCACAGGTCACTTAGGGCAGGCTAAGAAGGGAAAAGATAATTCCTTTTATTACCATAAAAGAAAGGTCAGTTTTATTTAGGAAAGGGGATCAAGTGTCTGAAAGGTGCTGACCAGAAAGAATGATTCAGTTGCAGACATAAATGTACAAGCTCTGTTGCATACAATTTATTTGAAAACTCCATTGTCCAGAGTGACCAGCTAGTAGGACTGCTATGCCCCTTACATTAAAGACAAAACTGAAAAAAATCACATTTTTATTCCTGAAAAGTACATATGCATATGCATTTGACCCTCAAACTTGACAACAAAGTCTGAGGTCTCCATGGGAATCAAATAAACCTCCATGTACAGAATTTTCCAGGCTGAAATGTGTGTGCTGTGTAAAGCACATGCTTTTGGCTTCACAGAGTGATCAGAACCCTTGTACATGCATAAACAGTATGGATAGTAGAGATACAGAAGACCTTTAAAAAGTGTCAAACTTATAATGCACGGCTCTACAGCACAGCACACATGTTCAGAGGCTTCAAGTAAGATCATTCCTATGTCCAGAGTCCCAGATGAGACTGCTATGAAATGCTGATGTGCAGCAGCTGGACCAGGGGCATCTGGACTATGGTTATTAAGTATCCCTAAATCCCAGCCACATTTATGAAGTATTCAAAATGTGCCAAGATTTCTAGAGAATACAGCTGAGAAAATCCAGACATACACATGTGTGCTAGATTTGACTGAGATAGAGTTACTCCTCTCCACAGTAGCTAGTATAGGTCTGTGTTTTGGATTTGTGCTGAAAACAGTGTTGTAACACAGAGATATTTTAGGTGCTGCTGAACAGTGCTGACAGAGCATCAGAGCTTTGGGCCTTTCCTGCTGCCCTGTCAGCGAGGTGGCTGGGGGTGCACAAGCTGTTATTAGAGTACACAGCTGGGACAGCTGACCCAAAGTGACTCAAGGGATATCCCATACTGCATGGTGTCCTGGTCAGCAGTAAAAGCTGGGGCAAGAAGGAGGAAGTTGGAAGACATTTGGAGTGATGGCATTTGTCATTCCAAGTAACTGTAATTTTTTATAAAGCCCTGCTCTCCTGGAGATGGCTGAACACCTGCCTGCCCATGGGAAATGGCAGATGAATTCCTTGTTTTGCTTTGCTTGTCCATGTGGCTTTTTCTTTAGCTATTAAACTGTCTTTACCTCAACCCACAGGTTTTATCACTTCTACCCTTCTGATTCTCTCCTCTATCCCACAGTGGGATGGAGCAAGCAGCTAGGTAATGCTGAGCCGCCAGCTGGGGTTACACTTCAACAGTCCTTTTTGCCAGCCAACATGAGGCTCAGAAGGTTCAAGATAACAGATTTGATTGGAATGTGCCAGATTGGATTTATGGCTGTTATTGCTGTTTATCTATTAATTGGCAGATTCCTGTGCTTTCAATGGGGCTTGCTTGCTTCACTGTAAATTAGTCTAGTGCTTGTTAGTGGCTGCATTTTTGTAGAGCTGTACTGCTTATGACCTCACTGTACTGCCTGGGCACTGCTGGGGTGAAAATGTTCCCAGGCACTGACAGATCATGAACGCATCACAGCTGTTTCTGTACTGCTGCACTGGACAGACTGAAACTCCAGTGAGAGCTGGTGCTGAAGGGACTGTGACCCATGGCTAAGTCCACGTGGGAGCAGGGTGTCTCAAAGAGTCTGGCTGTGGACAAGCCCATACCAGACAAGGTTCCTTTTGAAGTGCCTGTGCCCGTGGCTGTGCCTGTGCCACAGCAGGTGTACCTCCAAAGGGACTGCAGTCCAAGGGGAAGTCCATGCTGGAGAACACACACCTTGAAGCACCCCCTGGCTGTGCAGGAGGACATGCTGGAGCACATCCAAGTGTGTGGCTATAGATAAGCCCATGACAGAGCAGGAACACCCCTGGAGGGACTCCAGCTATGGGTCAGTCATGTTGGAGCAGGATTTCCTCTGAAAGGATTGTAGCCCATGAACAAGGCCACACTGGAACAAGATGCGCCTCAAAGTGCTTGTGGCTGTGGATAAGTCTGTGTCACAACAGGTACACCCCTGTATCGACCCTGGCTCATAGACAGACTCTGGCTGATAATGGGGAAAATAGCATTACCTGTGTTCTACACATGCACACACTGAGAGTTCAAATTACTTCATGAACCTCCTAGCCAGCTTCAATTTAAAGTGCTCACCTAAAAACTTCATTTAGCCTCTGCAGCTGCTTCAATCACTGAGAGTCTTTCAATGGCTTGGAGCTGGTCAAGCGAGAAAGCAAGCACAAGGAGTTTGCAAAAGCTTCTTTTCTTTTTTATTTTTAAGCCTTTACTTTTGTGTGAGTAAAGGCAGTTGCATTTATATTCCTTGAAATAAATCTTATTTGACACAGTTATTCTGTCTGACTCTGCAAGGCAGACTGTTTTTTGCCAGCAATAAAAGCTGTGATCATTATAAAACTGTGAGAAAAATCAATGTTATATAAAAGGAATGGTTATTTTATATATGCACACAAACACTGCACACACACATAATATGAGACCTTACCTCTGATCTCACAAACAAGGAAACAAATTGGTTACATTTGCTGAGAATGCCTTCTAACACTACTACTAAATTATTTTCTGGAGGTGGGGCTGAGAGAAAGCACCAACACAGTTTAATCAGAGCTTGTAATTTTTTCATGTTAACATCACATCTGATAATTCAGTTTATGGAAGTGTCACGATCTGATAATTTAAAAGATCACTGTAATGCCAGTTATGCTAATGATTTTCCCTTTAGATTTCAAGAGATCAGGATATTCTCCCCAGTCTTTTGTTTGTAATTCTACCTTGCTCAATACTGATTTTCACTTAAAGGTATTTTCTCTTTTGCATTTAAAAAAACCAAATTCTTCTAGGGGAATCATATCTGTCTCTGGTAGTATTTCTTATTAAAATACCAAGCCCTTCTACTTTCAATATTTTTTATTTTTCTTACTAAATTCCACTTTAAGTTGACTATGTATTACCTTCTGTCACAACAGTTCTCTGCAGAGGATCTGAAATAAACATAAAGAAACGCCATAATTTTCAAGTCTCTTGAGAAATAAAGTATGCCTGCTCTTATGCAGTCCTACTTTAAATTGAAAATACTTCAAAATCTCAGATTTTTACCTAGTAATTACAAAACATTTCAAAATCTCTGGTTGTATTTGATATTGAAGATTGGCTTCATTATGTACAAACATCCCTCCTTGTTTGAAGGTTCTCCAGTCAGACAGTTCTGGCTCCTTTTTGCATTTTGTCTGTATTATTTCAAGTACTAAGGAAAGCTCCCTGTTGCACTGTGGCTTGCTGTAATTCTTACACATCTTCTTTTTACTCAGCCCACCTTTGTACACCAGCAGAAGGGCTGCACACTATAAGAAATCACTTCTACACTTGCCAGTTTGCAGAAACTCCCTGCACAGCCTCGTGTTGTCAGTGAGAAGGAGCCACACACTGCTGTTTGGTGGCCAGGGAATGTCATATTAACATTTTGCTCTGCCTGCCTCACCAGCAGTCCTTGATGCTGCCTCCAGTCCAGGCTGTCTGGTGGAGGGGGAGGGTGCCACCACACGAGGCAAGGAACATGTCAAGCACCCCAGTGGCTGGGTGGGCTTTTCTCTAGCTGCCTTCTGGGGAAAAAAATCAATCTGCTAGCAAAGATCATACCTAAACAAAAAAAGCAACTAGCAAGGACCTGGTAGTTAAAATGTTTCTTTCTTTTAAATGGCACATGATTCTGTACATTGCCAAACCAAGGGAGCTCTGACTAAATATTTGTCTCCCACTCTCCCCCTCTATGAAAAATTAACATGTACAGGATTACTATGATGAGGAATAGCATGAAAGGAGCTAACAATGAAAGAGTAGTATGAAGTGACAAAACATTCATTAAGGATTAAAAAGAGAGGGGTGGCTTTACACACTGCCAAAAGTTTTATTTAAACAGGCTATTCCATCTTGCCCCACTGTATAGAACCACACAAGGCTGACACTAGAATAAATCTCAACTCTATAAAAAATTTACTGACAACACAGACTACAAGAGAAGAGCTTGTTTACCCTCATCCTCCAAATCCTGCCTTCCTGAAATATTCAGCAGTTTAGTACTGCATAAATCTGTGTAAGACTTCCTGGGACTTCTCTGTCCAGCTAATAGCTTTGGAAACACAGATACCACTGGCACTTCAAGGAAAGGTGGGCAATCCTGCTGAGATGGAGGACGCCCTCACATACCTCCCAAGACACCTAGAAAAGCAGAGCAGATAGAGGGGCAAGAGGAAGGTGGCATAACACAGCTATACCATTTTAATTTTCCAAACTTGGGGCTGGTGGGAAAGAAGGGCAGGTACATAGGGCAAGAGCAAGCTCCACACCACCACCTGAATGGGCTGGAGTGGTAACACTGCCATGTTACACATCAGAGACCACACTGAGGTGCTTCCTTCCCAGTGTGCGTTGCAGGGCCACAGCATACAGGCACCAGGGGAATCCCACCATTTTTCCAATTGCCATAGCCCCGACACTCATGCTGATTTAACTACAAGCCACAACCAGGGCTCCTCTGGGCTTCCATTCATAATAACAGGATATTTTTTCAATCAAGTGAGTAACTCAGTACCAATCTCATAACTGAAAGTTTCAGATTCCAGTCTAAACTCCCCAGTGCCACCCTGCTGTTTGCGTTCCTCTTTTTGTTGGCATGAGGAACATTTTCTATAATAAAAGCTAGTGAAACCCTAAGAAAGATGCCCAACCCAAATACTGCAAGTTTTTGTGAACAAAGAGCCTGTACAAACATAGTCCAGGATTCTTCAGGTTCAGTTAATCCTATCTTGGGCCAGGACAGATACCATGACTCAAGAGACTTTGAGAAAACCTATCTGATCCTCTTGTTTAACAAATATTTTATCAACTGTCTTCTCCCCTTGCCTTTCCATCATATAACACAGTATCTTCAAATCTCATTTAAAATAAAAAAGTTTATGCTCTGCAAGTGCAAGAGAGAGTTGAAGCAGGCATCTTTTTATGACAAAAGTAAGTCATCCAGTGGAAAACATGCCAGTGCTGAACTTTGACATGAGCCAAAAAAGCAGAATTCATCATAGATTTGTTGGCATGCCTACCTCCACAACCCCTGGAGTGCTGTCCATGTGGTCCTATGACACCAGAGAGTGACACACAGGAGATTAAACTGGGCAGTGGAACAATAAACAGAATGGACAATGTCTATCTGATGCCCAGCACAAACTGGCAATGTCAAATTACAGTAATGTGGCATTGGGTACTGCCCACGCTCTGCTCCACACTCCCACTGAGGACTGATGAAAAAAGCTCTCCCCAAGAGGTGATCTGGCAGATGATCTAAATGGAGCCCATGATGGGAGAAGATAAACATGGTGAAGGGGCCCAGTCTGTGACTGGCTGACTCAATGGCCATGCTAGAAACATGAGTTCTAATTTGCCGGCAGCTCCCTTCAATGTCCTTGCCCTCTCCCTGGGAAGGGATGTGAAGGATTCTCTACCTTTGTATCAGGTTTCCATCATCAGGTTTCTGTAGTGGGGGGGCTACAGGGGTGGGAAGTTGCCAGAAGTTTATTCCATGTCTAGCAATCTCAGGCAGCTCCAAGATGGATGTGCTGCTGGCCAAGGCTGGGTCATTTATAAATAGTGGTAATGCCTCTGTGCTAACAGATTTAAGAATTTTGAAAAAAGGTTATTGCACATACATTTGCAGCCAAAGAGTGGGGTGAAAATACATGAGATTAACAACTCTGCAGACACCAAGGTCAGTGGAGAAGGAGGATCAGGAGGTGCTCCAGGTGCTGAAGCTGAGATTTCCCTGCAACCCATGGTTCAGCCCATGGTGATGTATCTGTGCCCCTGCAGCCCATGAAGGCCCATGGGGATGCAGAGACCCACCTGCAGCCTGTGGAGGAGCCCCACGCCAGAGCAGGTGGATTCCTGAGAGAAGGCTGTGATCCTGTGGGAGGCCTGTGCTGGAACAGGCTCCTGGCAGGGACTTGGCACAGAGAGAAGAGCCCACCCTGGAGCAGATTTCCAGCAGGACTTGTGGAGGACCCACGCTGGAGAAGGCTGTGCTTGAAGGACTGCACTCCATGAAAAAGTGACCCCAATTGGTGCAGTTCATGGAGAACTGTATCCCATGGGAGGGATCCCACAGGGGTTTGTGGAGCAGGGGAATGACTCCTCTCCCTGAGCAACAGGAGAAACAACATGTTTGAACTGAGCATAAACCCCATTCCCTGTCTCCCTGTGCTGCTGGAGCTGGGTGGGAAGAAGGTGTTTTAAGGTCTAATTTTACTTCTCACTATTCTGCTCTGATATTGTTAGTAATAAATTCAATGAATATTTCCAATTTGAGCCTGTTTTGCCTGTGACTGTATTTGGTGAGTGATCTCTCTGTGTCCTTATTTTGACTCATGAACCCTTCATTATATTTCCTCTCAGTCCAGCTGCAGAAGGAAGTGATAGAGAGGCTTTGGTTTTTGGTCTGGCATCCAGCCAGGGTCAGCTCACTACACCCTTCCACGTGTCTGCATAGAAAAGGATGTTCTAGGCCACGCCAAAAATACCAGCATGGTGTGTTTCCACACCACTGGCTCAGTGGTTTGATCACTGCTCTGACTGTTCTGACAGGGTGAAAAAAGAGGCTGAGAAAAAAAATGTCAGTTACATTTTATCTGGAGAATCATTTGACAAAAGTTTGATGGAACAGTGTGAAGCTTTCCCTGGTACTGGACTAGGAGATGCACCGAACTGGAAGGAGGCCAAAGGGCAGAAATCAGTAGGGCTGTAAAAGATTCAAGTGGAAATATCTTTTAGCAAGAGACCTTTCATAGTTTCTGCCCATTCTTGTTCTTGAATGTTTAATATACCTTCCCAGAAACTAGGGTTAACTATTATCTCACTCTTAATATTGGACATGTCATTCCATAAACTTTTTAACCTTATGTTAAGAAAGATAATACTTCCAAACAGTGAGAAACCTCACTTTAACAGTGAGTTAACCTGCACTTTTTGTATTTCTGTTCAGCCTGGCTCTGACAGTAAGAGCTGCATTCACAAGCTTTAGAGAAGCCTAGCAAGCGCTGATACCTCCTCAGACAGAGGCGTTCAGCTGCCTAATCTATTGGCTTCTGCCTCCCACTCTGCTATAAGACCCCCAAAATCTCACTGTTTGGTAGAATAGGAATGGTGCCAAGGCTGGTGGAGCCAAAGACCTCTGCCTCAGTGTGAGCCAGGTGTCCCCACAAGTGGGAGAGATCCAGGGCACAGCACATGGACATCAGCACTATTCTTCTGAGGATTTTGCAAGCACCAAAGAATCCAGTGCCTCATAGCTGGAGCAGTCACAGTATCTCCCTGCCAGGAAACTAAACATGCTTCCAATTATGCATCAAAAGAATGCCGCAGCAAATGATCAGTGTTTTAATCAAGTCTCTTTACTCCTCAGAACTGAAGAAATGTTAAACGTTTTTTCAGCATTTTAGTTCTTTAGGAAGGCACTTACACCTTATGTTGAATTAGGACCAAAGACTTACACCTGAGATGTGCTTTTCTGCAGACAAGACTTGGATAATCTACTGGATAATGTGCACATTTTAATCCAGAAGGTTTTTGGTCTCTTAAGACTTAAAACCACTTTTAAGGTTTTTGGTCAAATTTTGGACATAAATTGGTAAATAAGAATATAAGTAAAAACTCTGCAAAAGTCAGAGATGTGTCCTTGAATGCCTTATTCTCTCCTGCCTTTAATTTCTTTGTCTTTTTCTCCTGCTAAAAGACCCAAACAACAGTGTTAAAGGGGAAGATTTCAAAGTCTGTAAGTGTTATTAGATGAGGAGCCACAACATCTCATATGGAAACTGCAATTGAAGAGGAAAAGATTTATATCATTAAAGACCCTGGTCTTGCCGAAAGCAAATGTAGATGAATGCAGACTGACAAGCCCTGAAACAAAGAACCAAACTGGCAGGCTATCAGCTAAAAGAAGAATTCTGCAGTATAAAAAGACATTGGAAGTTATTACAGAAAAATCCTTTAAAGCCTTTAGCCAAGTATCCAGTTGTTTTTAAACCCCCTACAGGTCACTTAAGGTCAAATTAATTATTACCAGGACTGCATATGACTGGGATATATCTCTTAAAAATAATACTGCTCATAGGTGAGTTACCCTGTTGCCTAATTTACTAGAAACAGCAATGGAACCCCCTTCTTCTCATAATGAGAGTCCCCTTCCCCCTACCCCTGGCAATGACACAAGTGAGGTGGTATTGAATAACATTAATGGGGTCTTGGCCATGCCCACATGGCTTCAGGCTCCCTCACAGCTACTTCAAAAAACTAACCCTTATCAACACCTTGGCCAAAACCAGGACACTAACTTAACTTAGAAGGGGAAAAGAAAGGATTTGTCCAAGTGGGGCTTTTTTTATTGTGTTTTGTTTGGGGGTCTTTTGGCAATCCAATGAAAATAACTGTATTCCTGAAAGTCTTTTCATATAACAGTAACATATTTATCACAAGTGAGACCACTTACTACATTAGCAGGTATTTTGATTAAAATTTACCTGCTACTGTTTCTTGTCAGACACAGTTAAAAAAAATAAAGTCAATGCAAAAGTCATTCATTTAAAGAAATTTAAACAAATACATATTCATAAAGAGCAAGATCAAGCATTCCTCCTCAAATACAATCTACCTCTGACACCATCAGTAGAAGAAAATCTCTAATAGTGGATTCCCTCAATGAAAAAGAAATTTCTTCACCAGTTTCTAAAGGCTCATACAAGAAAACTATAACAGAACACAAACAGTAGCTAATTTCAGAAGTTGGCAAAACACAGAAGAAAAAAAAAGGACATAGATTTCATTTTTCATCTCAAATGTTTTAAACAGCATCATGAATATAACTGAAACAAGAAGGAAAATTAAATCCAGGAAAAAAGAAGCAGCAACATCTATTCAATGCAAGAATTTTCGGGGAACAAAATGCAAGAAGAAACTAATATAGGAAATTAGGATGATGACAGTTTAAAAGCCCAGTAGCTTTCAGGTTCTTTTAAAATATAGGTGACTTTTAATATGAAATATATTTCTCTGTTAAAGCTTGATTGGCAACATTGCATGATGCAACATTTCTGTTTTGGACTTTGCTGTCTGCAGGCCATCTTAGCCTAGTAATCACTGTGATTTTGATATCAAATTTCTTCTGCCAGGCCTTCCATTGGGATAAGAGCTGGAGCGGTGCATACCTGCTGGGAACCCAGTCATTTAAATCATTGTTTATTTTACTTGTAACACATGAGGTGATTTTGTCTCTCTGAGCGTCCTGGAGGCCCTTCTCAAGACCAGACCTGGCTGTTGTGCAGAGGATGCCTGCAGTGTCCCATCAGCAGAGCTGGCGTGACAAGCGCCAGGGGCTGGCCTGCCTGACCCGATGGCAGATGCTCACTGCAGAGAGCATCTTCAAGGCAGCACCATATGCCAGCAAGGGACAGAGACCAACTGCATGCTGCGGATGGCTGCTCCCGAGCCTGCTGCCATCCACCCAGGGAGGCACTCAGAAAAGCCAGGCTTTATTTTTGCATACACTGTAAACACACTGCATCTTCAAGTCTAATAAGAGCAGGGAGTATCAGTGAGAAACAAGCATTGGGAGCTCTACCTTATCCATACAAAGCTGGATTCTGTGCTTGTGTCTCCCCGAAGATTAGTGTGAACTGCTGGTGACTGGGGAGGACTCTGTGAAAGCTCAGCATTGTCGGGTTATACCCAACACGTAGGGTGGCCGAACTAGGCCAACCCCTTGAGTTCCTCTTCTTTTTTGCTTTATGAATGAAGCAGAGGAACTTCTTTTCGGTCTTCAGGGGTTGTTTATTATATCTTATCATAAGTTCTGAGCCATGGATGGTACAAGCTCTGCTCTCTTACAAACACAAGGCAATTCTGCCCTCAAGGAGACAAAATGTCCCCTTATATACAAAACAATCCAATTATTTAACACTACATATTCTAAACCTATATTGTTATTACTTTTCTACCAATAACTAGTTATCAATCTATTAACATAATGTGACATTGTGGCAAACTCTATCCAATAGGATTGTGCTCTTAACACTACAGAAAATGGAGTAAGTGGAGAAGAAGGGAAACTGAGGCAACACCCACCTGAGGCAATTCTCCATCTTGAACCTTCATTTACACCCATAGTATATAAAACTTAAAGATTACATTTTCACTAAGCAATACCTACCAACTACACTACTATCTAATTCACACTTCAGTTGTTTCCAGCCCCTCAGAGAGGGGAAGCTTTCTCCATGGATGGAGGTTGAAAGGAGTGCTTTCCTGAGGGTCAGGAATCCTCAGGACAGGCAGAGAAATAGTCCCTCCATCCTGGGTTCCCACACAGCATGACTGAGAATTTTGCAGCTCATTGCCACTTTTCAGTATAGAAAGCTACTTCTAAATACATGAACTAATATGAACTCTGGGGCAAGTACCTTATTTAGTTGTGGATTCATACAACTTCTAAGAAAATAGGTGCTGGTGTAAGACTGCAGCAGCATAGCACTGCCACAGCAACAACACTAGAACAGTGTAAATGTCAGTCACAGCACTGAGATTCTGCAATACATATGCCTGTGATTCAAACAGGAAATCAGCAGATTCTCAAGCAAAGCCTGCCATGAAAAATCAATTTAAACTCCAAATCAGCTGAAGTATAAAATTCTTTCTATCAAAAACTTTAAGAAAATAAAGCTGTAAGGAAGTGTCAAAGTCATTATAAAATAAAATACAAAATGTTTCTCCATTTTTATGTAGTGTTTTTCAAATGAAAGCAGCAGCCTGCTTTGCTCTGTTCAGATCTGCTTCCCTATCCCTAGTGAAGTGAATAATGCCTTTCACACAACAGCAAGATAAAATTGTTCATGCAGACTTTCTTGGTACTTCACAGAACAAAGCATAAGAACACAAACAATTAACAGCTGCTAATTCTTGTCATCTTTTGTCTTTAAGAAATGGGATGCATAATAATTTGGCTACATGGTTAAATATATCTCACATTACTTCCTCCCTGGATTTTTAAGAAGTAGTTGAGTAAGTACATGATTATCACTGCCTCTCTTGCTAAAAGTCATATCTTCTCATGTTCCTGATCATACAGGTATCTTCCCATTCCTTTTCAGTATTTCCTAAAAAAAAATTGTCAAGCAGATATATATTTAATGAAAATCAAATCCTTAGTAGAGACAAGTTGTAAAATATTATGGAAAACTATGACAGCAACTGACAACATTCCCCAGTGTTCTGTCAGCACACGCATTAAGCTTACTCACTCACAACGACTTGCATTATTCAAACAAGCGTACAAGCTACACGGGTGGGGAAAAAAATCCTAAATTATAGTTTAATTAACTGCTAAGCCATATTCCTGGGGCCATCTGGCCTCCACTCAGGAGCCACCACTGGCACCCTCTCACAGGACTGACAGCCACTGAAAGTCCTCTTGCCTCCAGCACCCCTGGCACCAGGCATTTAATCTCATATAACAACGCCATCTAGTGGTAAAACGTATTCATTACATGGGACTCTCGTGTTTTCCTACGGCACCCCCAGAGAGACGCGAGAGCAGAAAACGACTCTGTGCACAAATAACTCCGCCCGGCGCCAAAACAAATTCATAACTATTCATTTCATCTAGATATTTTCTTAGCTTTAAGCACATGGCTGTGTGTAGAGCAGAGGAGCTTGTATTCCTTCAGAGGATATTAATTTATCAACACCATAAACCATAGCCTAAGGAGCAAAGACACCAAACCAGGGCAGAAGTCATTGCAAGGCACAGCACCACCTGTTACAAGTGCGCTGGCCACGCGTGTGGAATTACACGTGTGTCCACAGCTCCTCGATGACGTGTAACAATACAATAAATGGAAAATTCTCCTGTTCTGAGCAGAGTAAATAGAGAAAAAAAAAAGTGCTTAGTCCTTACTACATAAAGACAGAAATTGTATTCAGCTGGCATCCTGAACCAGCTTCCCCTGTATGACTCCACTTATCTATGATAGCTGAAAAAGAGTGACAACTGAACATAAAGACAAATTGTTACATTTAGTTGCAAAATCTTTAGGAGAATGGTTTGAGAGAGCAACAAAAAAGCTGGAGTGAGTCAGCAAGGCAGAAAGATGACTAATGAGAAACAGCAACAACTTGTTTTACAAAACAATAAATACTAATTATATTGATGCTGTAGAGCTAAAAAGCTATTTGACATGAAATAAAATTATTCGAAGACACAATCCTGTACTAATGCAATGGGACAATTTGCTCTACTTCAGTGGGCATTGTGGGAACATTAACACATTGTAAACAGTGTATTAACAGAGTACATACTGGTGAAGGGCAATTTTAGTCAATATTCAACCTGCAGAAACAATTTAGCGCATAAAGCAGTGTCATGCACAAGTCTGGCTTGTTATCAGCTTGACCTTTTGAATGTTTCTCTCTCAAAAAAAGAACAAAAGCCTAAAAGCTGAAGTACCCTCATACCCAGGAAAAAAACAGATGTTAAACTTGCACTGTATGAACTTACATGGAGATTCATTTGTGGCAAGCTACAAAGTTCTGCTTATACTAAAACGGAAGATACTACAAAAACCACTTTATTGTTTGAAGTATGTTCTTATAAAATCAAGTCAATTGCTTTAGCAAAGTGTGATGGTCTAGAAATCTTCTACAGCCTTTAACTGTAGCTGTTGTTTTCCTCTAGTATACATATTCACCCAAGAATCTTGAAAACTAGTTAAATGCTTGTCCCCTTAATTAATTCAGTAAGACTAATAATGTAACTCTCAGCCCATGAAAAACTGATGCTCTTCCTCCTTTAAGCAGCCTTTCACTTCATGAAAAGATCAGCAGAAAAAGCAGATTTCCAAACATGAAACATTTATTAGCCAGCAATAACAACTTCCCATTAAAATTAGCAACAGCAGTGAATCCAACAGTTATTCAGAATGTTATTAAGAGTTAAGATGTTAACAAGGGTATATAGTGACAACCTCTTACAAATAACATATGATGGTTAACACTATGTTTTAAGAGATTCTGAACAGAATGTCATGGGGATCATACCATTTCTCTTCAATGTATATTAATGCCACCCTCTAATATACAATTACTTTATCAAAAGCTTCAATTAATTATTTTATATGCTAGTTATCAGCTCTAATGCATTTTGTATTTTGAAATCCTTTCATAAAGCTCTTCTTACAGACAAATAAAATTAATTTGAAATTCATTCTTTAGAGAATCAATATTTGGTTGGTATCTGTAATTTATCAAGACTGTTTACATAGGGTAAGCATTTGCTTCACTGCTAAATTTGAGGCAGGAATTTATGTATTCCACTCCCCAAGGTTTCAAAATTGGAGTGAATTAGGATCTCAAGCTAGAATACTTGCTGGAAAAAGATTCCTGAAGCAGCATACCTGCTCTGCTCAATCCACCTGCACTTTACTTGTCATACCAAAAATCTATACCCAGGTCTCTACAGAATTTCAGCCTGTCAATAATGACTATGGACTAACATAATTTCATTCAATGAAATAAACATTTAATAGCAGCACTTCAGATCTAAACTATTTAAATGCTTGTCCCCTGAATTATCTAATTCAGCAAGACCACTGAATGAAATTCCTTTCCATTTTTCATTTTCACAGAAAAGTTATGCTTATAAATTATTTGCTATTCCTTGCTGTTACTTGCATTTAAATGAATACCTTATAAAATAAATTTCTTTACACAGAACATCAGACTGTCATAATTGCTATATCATAAAAAAACTTCTTGCGTACTGTAGAAGCATTAGTAGTAGCATTCAGTCATGGAAATCAGTTTTCTATCATTCTTACATTCATGATTCTTAAGACAAAAATTTCAAGGGGTTGATCAGCCCACAGCATATAAAAGCAAATACTGAACAGGAAAATACGAATATCTGCAGAAATTTATTACAGAATTATAAATAAAATTTCATTTAATTCCTTAATATCTTCCTGCCTTAAAAACTGGCAAATGAACTTCCTAAAATGTTTTAGTAGTTGAAGAGATATGACTGAAAATTTTCATTATACAACTTCCAAGATTCCCTGATGTCTGCTGAAAGGGCATCATGGCAGGACACAAGTAGTCAAGATCACTGCAGGTGTCAGAGAGAACTTTGTGCTAGAGGTACTGGCTGGGCCAGGCAGGGCAATGCTTGCCAGCATCTGCTGTTCTGACAGGGCAGAGCTGTCTGGGATGGGATGGGATGGGATGGGATGGGATGGGATGGGATGGGAT
>VWYI01006473.1:6879-19185 GCA_013399455.1 Anthoscopus minutus | reverse complement strand
CCATGGCTGTACTGACCTTGGGGTGCAAGACTCTGGCAAGTAAGAAATAGAGTAGTGCTGAGATCTAGCCTGGGACCTGTCCTGATTAATGTTATTATCACTAGCTTGGAGGAGACAGGCACACTCATCTAGTTTGCAGATTAACACCTAACAGAGAGGGGCCAGTTGATATGCTAGAAGGCAGAGCTGTCTCTCAGAGAGGTGAAGGTAGGCTAGAGAAATGTGCTGAAAAGAACTGTGAGAAATTCAGTGAAGAGAAAGGCCAAGTGCTGCCCTAAAAAAGGAAGGTCCCTGCTGCAGCCCAGGATGGGGAGGGATAGACTGGCAAGAAGTTCTGCAGAAATGGCTCTGGTGAGCAGCTGAGCATGGGCCAGATCTGTGCCCTAGCCAGATGCCTCTCGGGCTGTCTTAGTAGGGGCATAGCCAGCAGATCAAGAGAAGAAATCATCCTCCCTTAATCCCCCACTCAGCAATCACTAGACTTCATCTAACTGTGTCCAATACTAGAAAGACATGAAAAAACTGGAGGGAGTTCAGCAGAAAGCTCCCACAACGCCTGAGGCTAAAGCACTCACCCTACAATGAGACACTGAGAGAACAAGGGCTTGCTTAACTTAAAAAAAACTTTGAGGGTATTTAACAGCAGCCTGTCAATGCCTACAGCGTGGTTAATAAGACGGAGCAAAGACCTTCATGGGATGAAAACAAGAGACAATGGATGTAACCTCAAACAAAAGGTTCAGAATGGTTTTAAGGATAAAAATTTCACTCTTAAAGGCAGTCAGACAGGAGAGTAGGGTGCTCAGAGAGGCTGTGCAGCCCTTCCTCTTGGGTGTTTTCAAGACAAGACTAGATAAAGTTCTGAACAAATCAGTCCAACTTCAGATCTGACCATGTTTTGAGCAGAAGTGGACTTTGAAGTCCCTTCTGAACTACCCTGTGATCTTATGGCCCTAAGACTAAGTGATAACTTAGCTCTTTCTTATCTTTTTATAGGATGTAGTATATATGTTGATAAATTAATAGAAGCAATTAGCTTCCATTAGTTTGAAGTCAGAGTGACGTCTACCCATGTTAAAATAAGTATTTAAAAATACAAATAAGGTTTTATTTTCAATGTTCAAACACTTCCATTTTGGCATTTTATGCATTGCCAAATATTCCTTTTGAAGTTTTGCTGCTGTTTTGAAAACAATCTTGCAGGTAATGGATTACTCTCTTTTCAGCTCCACAGTAATAATAACCCTCAAAATGATCTGGATATTTCAGAATTTGGGGATTCATTGACCACAAAGAAGCTGGTGCCCTTTACTGTTGACATTAGTTATTTTCTCACCTAAGGGAAAAGGAAGAATACACATGCAGATTTGCCCTACTAAGGTGCACATCTGTTCTGCTCCAAGATCAGACCAAAACTACTCTTTAATTATTTACATAAAGATTAATCCCCACAGATTTTACTTCATTAATCATCTTGGGCTTTTCCTTATTATGACATTTATTAGCAACCAAAAATTTCAAGAATTCTTGGAACACATGTTAGTATTATATGCCCCACTACACATCTTATATACGAGCAATTAAGAAACTACTTTTACATAAACTGCAGTAAGCTTTATGGCAATCTGCACTAATTCCCGGGGAAAAAAATTCACTCATCCTGGAAACCTCAAATCTTATTCTCACTCTCTGGAGCATTCAGAATTTTAAACACAGGCCACAATCACCATCATAATCACAACCTAGAAATAAATTTAACCAAGTAAAATTATAACATTCAACTCAGCATTACAGCACATTTGCTCTGTTAGCTTTGCAACCTTGTGTCTAAGCCAATAGACTGAGGAGATTTTTCTCTGTGTAACATTTATACCCATGACAAATGCAAAGACTAAAACTATGTTTGGACGCAAAACATATATACAAATATAGTCTAATTTTAATTACTTTTATGTGGACCAAATGTATTCTGGGAATATATTTCAAACCACATATTTTTCCATTTCTCTCATCATGGTACACTGTTTAAATGTGAGATCCTCACATTCCTGAACAGGTGATACATACAAGTGAGCTGTCAATGCTTCAAATCAAATACACAGGACTGCTCTGATGCTGCTATGAGCAAGTACCACATGAGAAAGTGACTATTTATAATATTTCTCTTAGTCCTTTTTTAAATTCCTAGCAAGGTCCATTAACCTAATCATAGGATCTGATACTTAATTCTCTTTCTGCTGAAACTCTCACCTAATCCTTGCCCTTAGTGAAAAAGTATCCAGTCCCTCTCCCTTGTTCTACCCTGTGCCCTTGAAGCATCCCCATAACAGTCACTTCAGCAGTTCAGAGCACAAGACACTGCCGTGAAGATGAACAGGGAATGAGATCAGCTTCTTTTTATGGGCTGCAGAAATCAAATGGAAATACCAGTGGCTCTGTTAAGGCCACGAAATATGAATTTCCATGTCCCATTGGAAGGAGATGGCCTGTTGTATTCCATCCTGCACAAAACATCCACAGAATACTTGAAATAAAGCTTACAAATTACTACATGTGACAAACCTTTGCTTTTTTAGAGAATTAAATAAAAATCTCCAAAATTTTTATCTCTGCATTTTCTGATCAAGGTAATAAGGGTAAAAAAATAAACAAAACCAAAATCAAAGCAAAACAAAACAAGCTAAAACAAAAACAAGCCCCAGAGGCCAGGTATAATATCAGGTTCTAACAAGATATGAAACATGAAGCTGCCATCATAACCTCTATTTTCTGCTTACAACTTGGCACATCTTACAGGGATACAAAGGGAGATGTTTCAATTGCATGTATTTTTTAAAACCTTAACCACAAAGCTCAAAAAAAAGTTTATTTTATTATTTAATACAAAGTTAGGTTGATTCTAAAACGGAATTACAGAAAAACACTGAATCTACAGTTACATTGTTTAGCGTTGTTCTGCAGAAGTTTGACTATTTGGCTCAGGTTTCCTCCTACATATGTAAAAGAATAATGAAACACGGAGCATACCCTTAGAGAGAGAGAAGTGATCTTTACGGTAGAGTGGCACAAAGCTGACACAAAAAATCCTCTTCAAAACTTAAGACATTATCAGCAGAACCTTTTAATGGAAAGATTTGGTTTTGAAAACTAGCAACAATAAGGTACAAATCATCTGCAGGATGTATCTAAGCACCTAAGGTGGATTCTCTGAACTGCACATTCTCTGGATGTGTCTGATGATCCTTACTGACATAGGGAAAATCATGGGAGGACTATGATAGCAGTCCAGAGTAAAGGAATAGTATCAAATTTCTAAAAGAAAGCAATGTTTTTTGGACTTCTAAAGCAGTCGGTAACAACTTATCGTCTGCTGCACTGACACACTCTCTAACTATGGTTCTGAGTGGCTCTGATACACCACTGAACTTTTGTTCCTCTCAAGGAGTATTTTAGAAGCACAACATATATAGGTGTTTCAGAACACAGGAGCTTAGATGTGCCCTACACTCCTCTGCGGAAAGCTCACTCAGGCTTAGCTTTATCATTACACAGTGCCTAAGAAAAATGAGCAGCTTTTCTGGGAAACAGGCACGGAACCAAATCACAAAATCACTAAAGTAACTAAATGCTATCAAGATTATATTTCAGAATAAAGATTTGTTTTCCTCATCTTCTTAGATACCTTTTATCTCTCCTTTTCCTAGTTTAGCTGAAATTAAGATGGGGTTTCTTTGTCCAAGATGAGTGCTGCTCACAGAGGAGGCAAGGAACCAAGGAAGAACCAAGACTCTCCTCTGCAGCCTCGCAGGCCTCAGCATTGCTTAACTCTTCTGCACTTGGACATGATATAATGTGTAAGGATTATTTACTGAGAATTTACCATCAGGAGAAATACTAAATGTACAAACTGCTTATTTCATTCATAGCTATTCTTTTGCTATGAATACCACATGAACACTGATCGCAGTATTATTAGAAGCCATAAAATTCAGAATGAGATAGTTCACTATGGCAATGCATCTTTTCTGCCTGCTTTTGGTGCTTCAGGGTGCTCTGAGGGACACTGCCACCCAGGTTCCTGTTCCTCTGAGCCTACAATAAATAAACTCCAGCAGAAGCATGTACATCATGTCAGCTTGGGCTTCCTGGGTCTGCACACAAGCTGAAACCATGACTCAGTGACAGGGACTATCTCACTGCTCCCTCTGAAATGTCACACAGGCACAGCCTGTAATACTTTCACAAGCTAATCCAGGAAAAGGGTGTTGAAACAACACCAAGGGTATGCAAAATGGGAGTCTTAGTACAGAGGAAAGCAAGCAAAAGACAGGAAGATTGGCAAAATGCAGAGTCCAAGTGACAATACATACAAATAAATTTAGGGACAAGTTCTTTATTCTCTCCGTGACCTCCACATGAGTCTCCCAGACACTACAGAGAACTGTGGAGGTTGGCCTCAGCCCATACTCCGTCTGACAGATTATCAAATAAATGCAAAATCTTGTCTTTTCCTCTTCGTGAATTTGCCATGCCAGATCAAAGAAGTGGGAATTTGGGACCAGTGCCGTACTGATACAGCTGGCAGAGTTGTTTATTTGAGAGGCTAAATTCAACCTTCGCTTGGTCGAATAACTTAATTGTGCTTACTGGGAGTCTGCTTTTTAAAAGGTTCAGTTCTTTCTGCTGCCAAGAATAAGTTTGCTTTCAGCATGAAATTATCTCAGGGGAAGGCTTTTCTGAGCCAAACCAGTCCAAAAGTATTCTTAATTGCTTTCCATACTCTTGTGAAACATGAGATTATGTAGCAAATCCACATTCTAAACCAGAAAAATTAAGGAGCAGGAAAGGTGAAAAAACAACCTGACAAAGAAAAATAATAACCTTAACCACATAACCTAAATAACAAAATGCAACTTCAAATGTTAAGAGTTCTTAACAATCACTGTTCCCCCCATGGAAAACTACAATCAGGCTACATTAACAATGGAACACAGACTATGCAGACCTATTTTAAATAAGAACACAATTTGAAAACGCTTTGACTGGTCCATACAGTTGTGTATTATATTTTATATGTAAAGTGTCTCATAAATTTAACTGATCTTATAAGACAGAGAAAGCCTTTTGAAGGGTTAATACATTTTCTTTTGTTTTGATTTGCTTTTATTAATACATGAGAAGTTTCAGGAAAGATGAGATTATCTTTCATGCTGGAATAGCAATGCTTGACACAACAATATCATAACTATCATTGAAAAACATTAGTCTGCAGATAGTTTTCATCTATTATACTGAACTACAAATATATTTCTTCAGGGCTTGGCGGCAATGCCTCAATATGAAGGTAGACAAAAGGAGCAGTGGAATACAGCTTCTGTAATCAACAGCTTTATACTCTCTCAAATGTCTGGGATTATGTCAGAAAAATTTGCAGAATATCTCAAGTTTAGATAACAAGGAACTAGAAAGCTTTGAAGACAGATTAGTTAGAAACAGAATGCCTATAAGTACTATGAATCATTTAATACGGATATGGGTGCAGATGGGTCAAATAGATATCAGTCTAAATCATACAGGATGTGACAAGTTTTGTCTCTTCAGTGATCCTTCTGTCAGCTTGAATAATTTGCAGAGGAATATATCTGGTTTCCCCTCTCATCTACAGAGGCATCTCACTCTGTCATTCAGTGAATATAAGTATCCAAGCGGAAGCCTTTTCTAAATCTATTCACAAATACACTCATGAGTATGTCTGAAAATAATTGTACAGGAAGTTCTAAGCACTGAGCTTACACACTTACTTTAAAAGAGGTATAATTTATAAGTGTTTCCTGATCATCTTCTCTGTAAACAGAATACAAGAGCAATCCATAATTAGTGGCAGCTCAGCTAAAAGCCAGGGGATGTCAATATACTAAGAAAATTAGGAGTCTGACATAAAATTTTCTAGGCTCAAAGCAATCTCAGGTGAGACACTTGCTAAAACAGGCAGATGACAGGAACATGCAACACAGGTTGGCCAATGCACACCATATGAAATACTCCCACCTACAGCCATGCTTAAAATTAGGATGCCACTCACCAAAAATAACAACAGTTTTTCAGTACATGATGCCATTTCATAATAAGTTGGAATGAGTTGGTTTGAAGCTATGCACATAGAAAAATAAAAGATCTGGAGTCTCTCCACTATTCTGTGTTAAATATACAATATCTACAGGACTCATTATCTTCCATGGTAAGGCGTGTCTGCTTGGAAGCTATTTAGAGATATTTGGCCAAGTCTTCAGTCAGCAAGTAGATTTTATTAGCTTCAATCTCATTAAATAATTTAATATTAAATTTCTTCTAGATTTCACATATATTCTGAGAAGCTGTATATTTTCAAATTCAGATGATGTAGTACCCTATATGTAAGTTACAAATCCAACACCTATCAGCACTGAGCCTGAATTCCATAAGTGTTTCCACAATGCTCTCAGGCAGTGGTGTGATTCTTGGGGTGTCCTTCACTAAGCCAGGAGTTGGGCTTGATCATCCTGATGGGTCCCTCCCAACTAAACGTGGTCTGTGAGGCCTTAGATACAGCACTGTCTGAAATACTAATGAAAATACTTTTCAAAATCAGTTTAGCACCTCTTACATTATTTTAAAAACAATTCTTCTCCAATGGTGCTGTTTCTAGCGGAATCACAGATACTACAGATCAGAGATAAAAATACTACCACATAAAATTATTTTTCATAACATTTTCAGAACATGTTTTAATCCAAAACAAGGTTAGAAAAATCTAGATTCTACAAAGTGACTTGATTTGGTAAATCTGGCTTGTCTGAATTAGGGTTACTTTTAATAGAACCCCATGTATTGGGGGTTACATTACTCTTACTGTACAAGAAACTTTGAAGAATTTAGAAGGCAAGGTGATTGATTGATTGATTGATTGATTGATTGATTGATTGATCATAGGCATGCAGCATGGTACAATGTCATGACATATATTTACTTCTAATAACTGTTGAATGGAACATTGATGGAAATGTTGCACTGTGCGCTGTAAGATATTACATATTACAAACCCATCTGCAGAGTAAATGAAAAGGAACAAGGAGAGAAGTGCCCCAAACCTCTTTTTTACTCCTCAGTTCTTTGGGAAGAGAACTCAAATAGAAAGTAACGCCAGTTTATAAGCTAGATCCCAAGCAACTGCATCTCTACCAACAAGTACAGAAAAAATAATCTTTTCATGATTTTCATACATGTGGAAAAAGAACCCCATTGTATCCACTAAAATTGGTATTAAAAGCCCAGGCCTCACATAATTTACCTTCAACAGATCTGTACAAACATTGGAGTTTGTAGCTAAGGCAATAAAGAGGGGAAAATAGAATAAAACAAAAAAAAGTATTTCTCTTCAGCAAACAAGAATTACAAAAATCCTATCTAAACTTTTAAGTTTTGTCTGATTCAAAGGGGCATTTTTTATGGTTTTGGTGTCACACTTTTCAATCATTTTAGAATTCCGGTCACTTCAAAAGAAAAATGTCTTTTCAAAGTAAAATTCAAGTAATTTCATTTCTATAACATTAGAACATTGTGTAGGCTCAAATACCTGGATGTTTCCCTTAACACCTAAGAACATTTTTATGTTTTCAAAAATCCCTTTTTATCCCCAACCAAGTCTGTTTCCCAGACTGCAACTCATTTCACATTTCAGCCTCTCCTTACCACATCACTTAAATTGTAAATCAAGTAAAAATACATCTCAGAATACGTAAAATAAAAAGGTTACCCTGTGTAAATTACAATCTCCAAATGCTGATGCTACATTATCTCATACTGTTGTTCAGTGATCTTTTCTATCATTCCATTTCCAAAGGACTGTGTGTAAGCTGTGGAAGAAGTGATGTAAATATTAAACTCAATAGTACTTTTTTTTTTTGCAATAATTATACAGAGAAAAGGTCAAAACAAGTGTAATGATTAATAAAAGATTAGTAAATGGCTCACATGTAAGTAGAACTTTTGTGGCGATATCTATAGAGGTAATCTCTGATGATATCTATAGAGGTATCCCTGGTAATATTACATTTGACAAACCAAAACCACGAGAGAAGACATTAGAAGACTGGACAAAACTCTCAGCCTAAGGCAGCTCTGAAGGGAACTCACAGTTGGCAGACTGAGATGGGAAAAAGTTGTTCCACTCCAGTAAGATTGTCATAGTAAGCATAAATAAAAAATGCATACAGGTACACTTTCATGCTCTGGTCTCTCTTGAGGTATTGATTTCCAAAGTTCCTTGGAAGATTTCCATAAGAGCTGTATGGTTAAATCCCAGAGACAGCAATAAAAATCTCACATATCTATTCAAAATATTTAAAGACTGCTTACTTTGTGTCTCATTAGGTACAATGAAATCTTAGATCTGTACTTAGACAAACTATACGCAATACAAAAGAGCTTTTCACACAATGAAAGAAAAAGAACAAAACTTAATCCGAGGTTTAAAACCCTACTCATTAAAAGTAAGCATTTTGAAAAGTTTGTGCTATCCATGTTTGACTGAGCAGAACAGCAGCTTAAGTGTAACTTTGTGAGGCCTCTTTTGAGACTGATAACCTTTTATTATCTAAATTCTCTGTTAAAAATTGATTTCTTCCTTGTATTTTCAAGTGGGACTGCTATCTAGAGTGTGAGATTTTCCCCCCATTGTCACTGATACTTCTTAATCTCAGCTGGTTTTCATCTCAGTTACAGAACCATGAAAAATAGATCAATCCAAAGTCTTGAAAAAATTATAAATAACATTAATCACATTTACAGTTAGGAAACCGCAGGTATTGTTAGTCTAAATTAGCATCTTAAATTGTGATTAAAATTCAGCATTTTACAGAAACATTTGTCATGTTTTTTTAAAAAAAAATAATTCAAAATTAACTTCTAGAAGAAGATAAAATCATCAACTGAAAAAAACAGTACAGTAGTATAACACTTTTTATCCTAGTGTTTTCCCAAATAGCAAGCTTAATAAGAGTCCCTACAGAATTGAAATATTTTCTGAGGACTTTTACTTTACTTCATGATCCACAGAAAGAAGACGCATGAGAGTCCTTCCCCCTATTAGAGGGCAATCTACTCTTCACAGGTGACTCACTCTCAAAATCCAGTCTGCCTGCTCATGAAAACAGTTCATGAGACTGAAAGTACATCTCCTCCCATAAATAGTTTCTAACATCAAAAGCAGGAGCCTTGTAAGATGTTTACACAGAGCTTGCAAGAGGGTAAATATTCAGTGCTCATTTCCCCATGGTCACAACTTCTAGCAATTTGCATCTCAGTTAATTATTGAGGCAGAGACAGTATTTTTTATTTTTTGTAAAAACTTTGTGGAATTTTCTTCATGAAAGTGACCATTCCTGGAGTCAAGTACACTTTTAGAGCCCACAACAATCTGTAGCAAGTAGTTCTGCACCTGCACCACAAACCATGCTAACACCTCTGCCTCTCTACAAGACCCATTATTGTTGTCCCCTTTCTCCTCCATCCATACATACTCTGGGATTTCTTTCATATTCTTCCATCACTCTGTCCAACCTCGGACACTTCAAAATATCCTGATCCCTAGCTGATCACTCCTGCATGGAAGACAGCTGATCTACAAAGCTTGAATCCTCCAAACTTGATGAATTACACAAGCCACTTACCTGTCATACTCATCTTGTGATCAAGAAAATTTCAGGGCTCTTCCCAAGAGAGACCTCCATCTTTGAAATTAATATTCTTGTTCTCTAGTTTTGTTATGTGAGGAAACAGTAGGTCACAGTACCACCATGTGTGGGTTGAATATTTACAGTCTGATGCACCTGTCATCTTATTGGCTTCCTAGATAGTTAAGATGCAAGCTCAGATAAACAGAGATCAATAGCACCACCTTGGACAAAATTCTGTATCAATTACACTCTAAAAAAATCTAAATAAGCCTGGAAGCATGCTGTAATATATTCCTTTCAACCCACATTGCTAAGCATATGAAACAAACACCTAGGAGTCATGACATTATTTTCAATTATCAGAATTTGAGTGAGATCCCCAGCTAAGAGAACAAGCTCAGCCAATTGCCTGAAGAAAATCATAACCTCTATAGGGCATCACCTTGGAAGGTACAGGATCTGTTGAGAGCCTGAAGGAATAATTAACTAGAGATGGTCACAACACTGCAGACAGATGGCAGGGAAGTAGCCAGGGAACGTAGAAGTTCTCCTACAATGCCTTTTTGACAGTATTCTGCAGCCTTCCATTCCAGTGTAACTGCATACACTGAACTCAAAACTAAGTACTTTCCTCAACCAAAAGGCCACCTTAGGCACCATACTTGTTCTCTCAAAAACCTCAGGTTGAATTTTCAAACAGAATTCTGACTTTGGATGGAAACTTAAAGGAAAAGGATTTTATTCAGTTCCCTATCAGAATAATGATATTTTCTAAAAGCATGAAAATTAAGTAGAGTTTATACTCTCTGGTAATGGTTAATTTATTTTTTCCACTTTTAATTTTCATTGGGAATCTCAGTCAAGTTATATTACAAAGGAATCTGTCTCCTAACTACAAGGGACAATTTGTCTTCTCAACAGTGTATCCCTACACAGGAGAAACAAGATTGCATTAGAAGTCCTGAGTACAGGTAATACCTTCACCCAGATTTCTTCTGGTATACACTGAATGAGATATTCAAAATGGTCATCAAAATCATATGCTCATCCCCAAAAAAACCAGTTAGGTTTACTGTCCATTTACAAAGGTATTTTTTATCTTAGAATAATGTGAGTACTCAGAGAAAGACATCCACATGGGGTTTTGTCATGATCCTTGTTAACTTTAAAAATATTAAGCAAAATTTTTATTTGAAAATAAAAACAAGTACAAAAAACATTGGCCCAGCTTTGTATTTGTACAAAGATCTCAAAGTTTTGTCACTTCTGCAAGCAGCATATTTAGAAAGACTTTTATGGAGGCTTTGAACCCTGAGTATTCAAACATGGGTCTGAGGTCTTTTAGAATGTCACAAGTTTCCAGAAAGCATCTTTAAAATCTGAGCTGCAAAAAGTATAAATCTCTGCAGAGATGACTGTTTTCCCTGAAACATTGCAGGGTGTTTCCCGGCCTTTTTCAGAGGCTGAACAGCCATGTGTATTTCTGCTCACTCACTGACACAAACCACTCTCCTAAAAGACGTCTCAGCACCTGGTTTGGTGCAAATTGAGCCCACCTTCTGCTAAAGCAGCAAGAATTCTTATGCAATAACAAGTGTAGCAAGTATATATTCTCAAACATTTTTTATCAAAGCTTCTAGAGATACAGACAACATTTTTTGCTGAACCCCTTTGACAAAGCTATTATTTGACTTCTCAGCATGTCTTGTGGGTGATACCATCTTCCAAACCTGACTTCAGCTTCCCTTGCACATTGAACAAACATTATCCTTTTCACAGTTATAATCTTGTTATAAACTGTGTGAAAACTTTTATAAAGTTATGCTGCTGGAAAGCAGCCTGACTTATCTACAGTTTCCAGGAGAAAACCTTCTTGTATAATGCACCAGGACAAATCCTGGTTCGAAAATAAAAGGCTACAATGTCTTACGTAAACCTGGGGGATGAGTGAAGAAAGGGCAGTGATCTGGAGGTCATAAATATTCTGGCTATGCTCACTCCATATGCTCTGAAGTTCAACTATAAATAGCCTTCAAATTGCTACACACTTCAAGGAAGTTTAGTAACCCAGCTTTCACTTTGTAATCTGAGGGTAAAGTCTAATGAAAGCCGCAGAAGGGCAGAGGAGAAGAGCTGCAGAAGCCATGTAGACATCTGCTGAAAGGGTCCTAGCTGTGAATTTCCATAGAGAGAACCAGCTGGCTTTAACACAGACAAAGAAATGAGAAAGTACAAGGCCAGCCAGAACAAGGTCAGCTCTGTGTGAGGAGCAAGCAAAGCAGATAACACTGACGTGAGTGGTCTATGGGAGGGAGAAAGGAACAGTCACACACACCTCTGCCTCCACACATCTAATTCCCACCAAATTCTACAGCCAGTTATGACTTTAGCCTATTTTCTTTTTACAGATCAGTAAAAGTTTTGCATATTTATATGTTTGGGATCAAAAGTACTGAAAACAGAAGCTGGGTCATCTGCGACCCTTTCCAGCCAATTTATTAGTAAATTTTACTGTCTTTGAAACACATTTCCAAGCAAAAACTACTGATATGCTGGACCCTACCTGTAGCCTTCTGGTTTCCTCTTGAAAATT